>JAIUZE010021369.1:0-39887 GCA_022085475.1 Heliosperma pusillum | reverse complement strand
ATGTTGGTAGATGTCTTACTTGCCAACAAGTAAAGATTGAACACAAGAGACCCGGTGGATTGCTACAACCGTTGGATATTCCGCTATGGAAGTGGGAATCTATTTCTAGGGATTTTGTTATGGCTTTGCCGAGGACCGTTGGAGGTAAAGATGCCGTTTGGGTTGTTGTTGATCGTTTGACCAAGTGTGCTAGATTTATTCCGATCAAAGAAACTTGGAGTTTAGATCGTTTAGCCAAGGCCTATGTTGATGAGATAGTTACATACCATGGCGTTCCTAAGGAGATTATATCCGACCGAGATCCGAGATTTTGTTCGAGATTTTGGAAGGCTTTACAAGAAGCCATGGGTAGTAAATTGTTGATGAGTACCGCATTTCATGCCGCTACCGATGGTCAGACCGAGAGGACTATTCAGACTTTAGAAGACTTGCTTAGGGCTTGTGCACTTGACTTCCAATCTAGTTGGGAAAAGAGTCTACCGTTGGTGGAGTTTTCTTACAACAACAGTTATCATGCATCTATCAAGATGGCTCCTTATGAAGCTCTTTATGGAAGGAAATGTCGGAGTCCTATATGTTGGAATCAATTGAGTGACAATCGTGACTTAGGCCCCGATGTTCTTGTTGAGACCATTGATAATGTGAAGGTCATTCGTGATAGAATGAAAGCCGCTCAAGACCGTCAAAAGTCTTATGCCGATATCCGAAGAAGACCGCTAGAATTTGAGGTTGGAGATAAAGTGTTCTTGAAAGTATCTCCAATGAAGGGTGTTAAACGGTTTGGTGTTAAGGGTAAATTGAGCCCGAAATACATTGGACCCTTTGATATTGTGAAAAGGATTGGTGCCGTTGCTTACAAGTTGGATTTGCCCCCGAATTTGGCTAAGGTTCATGATGTATTCCATGTTTCTCAATTGAGAAAGTATGTTAGTGATCCAAGCCATGTCTTTCAAAAGGAAATGCCCGAGCTTGAACTGAATTTGTCCTTTGAAGAGAAGCCGATCCGCATCCTAGACCGCAAGGATAAGAAGTTGAGAAGTAAGGTGGTTCCTTTAGTGAAAACCTTGTGGAGATGTGCTAATGTCGAAGAAGAGACTTGGGAAACGGAAGCTTCTATGCGTGTTAAATATCCGAGTTTATTCGATTAAGGTATCTTTCTTTCGCTCAAGTTTCGAGGGCGAAACTTTTTTAAAGGTGGGGTGATTGTAACACCCGCAAATGTACCCTATTTTTATAGTAAAAATATTTTACGGATACTTTTCAGCGAAATTTAGTTTTAGTTTAGAATTTAATTTCCCGTGTCGAATTTAGAATTTCCGAGTTCGTATTTGGATTTTACGCGAGATTTCAAGTGAATCCCATCTTAAGACGTCTTTGACTTTTCTTGACTTTTTCCTCTACTCACCTCATACTCCCTCATAACCTAATACTTCCTCACACAACTCATTTCTTTCTTCCTCACTAAGAAAACCCCAAAAGCATAACCTCCATTTTTTTATCCGTCTTATAACCATCATAACTCGTTCATTTCTCGCTCAAATTCACGTAAGTTCGTTTTATTCTTTCCCTCTCATCGTCCTCTATCTGTATTGATAATAAAATTACCGTCTTTCTCGCTTTTCAAACTTTCCGTCTTTCTCAAGGTGAAGTATATTCATATTTTATTAACTATTTGTAGTTGGTGGCCTCCAAGATCCCGACAAAGACTATTTCTTTATTGAAGAGGACCTTGACGCGGAGTAAAGACGCAATAAGGTAACGGTGAAGGATTACTCGATATCATTTACGTGGTTTACATGCTTTCTATGTTAGAATTCGTATTTAGAATACGATTAGTAAGCTTAGGAATTGTATTATTGATAATGATTGTTGTTAGTTGATGATTTTTGATGATGATTATTGATTGTTGATAAGTGATAGAAGTGAATTATGAAAATTGAAAATGATTGAATGTATGTTGAAGGCTCTCAGGTGAACTGGTGCTCCCAGCCGGGTGACCGGCCGCCGGTCTGGCCACCGGCTGGGAACACATCAGAATGACTTTGGATTTTTGTGTAGTGATGCTCCCGGCCGGGTGCCCGGCCGCCGGCCCCCTGACCGGCTGGGAACACACTGCCTTTTCTTTGTGATTTTTGGATGTAGTATGATGTGCCTGCAGGGGTACCGGCCGCCGGTCCACTGACCGGCCGGCAACACGCTGGACTTGTATCTTATAATTTTCTAAATTCGAAATTTATAATAGTTCGCATGGTTCGTTTATCGTATAAATTTACGTAGTGACTTATAATATTAATGTTTCGAATATAAGATATTTCATTCGCGTGTATCGCATGTTTTATGACGGTTTTTGGTATGTCCCACTTTGAGTCGCTTTTTACAAATGTTACGGTTTGAACACTATTTTGTTATGTGCTTTGTGCTCTCATTCCCTTGGCTACCTACACGTTCGTAAGGCTGGAATGTTGGAACGGGGATGTATCCTACTGCTTAATTGCATGTGTTAGTGGGCATACGACGACGTTGTTGGGAGGCGAACGCTTTGCGTTGATCGACCCGGCCGTCAAATGTTGTGTACTTGCGAGGTGGTGTCATTTGCATTTAGCGTACCGCTTGTTTTGATGCTCGTGCTCTTTTCCGCCTCTTTCGTGAATTATCGACCGAATTTGGGGTACTCGGCGTCTTTTATTGACCGAGTCTTGGATGCGAAACGTTTATCGCATGTCGAGTCGGAACACGTTTATTCCGAGAGTCTGGCCAGGTTTAGACTAGGACCGGATATATATTTATATCGTTGTGCTACCAGGAGGAAATTAGCCCACATATACGAAGTGTTTATCGTGTATGCGTTCAGAGAAATGTTTATCTCGTGGATGCGATTTTAATCATTCTTGCCATGTACACGGTGCTAGTGCGTTTCATCTACTGTGAGAGAGGTCGTCAATGTATTGTACGTTTGAAGGTCGTCAATATATTGTATATTTGAATGGATGATAATATGATGGATTATTTGTGATCGTCGCATGACTTGGCATGGTTTGGTTGTCGAGTCTCAATCTTATCAAACTTATACCGCTAACGGTGAGATACAAGCCGTAGTGAGCGTATTCGGTTGCCTAAAAGTGTCTTCCCCGAGTGTTTGTATAACATGATGGATTCGGAATTGTATTCTATATGCTCTTATCATTATATAATGATTTGCCTATCTATCCTTATCGTATTTCACATGTATATTCATATATGCATGCTTCTACTTTTGTATTTCTTTTTATGTACGTTTAATGTGATATGGTTGGGAGAACCCGGAGTTACTCCCCACTGACTGTGGCGGTCATGTTTTTCATGGATGAACAGGTTGCTTGATTGGATGGCATTTTGCTTGGTATTTTTGGGTTCGGGTGTGAGCTAGCGGGCGTTGTCCCTGGAAGATTCACCTCTAGACGTTATTTTAGCTAGTTGCTAAACACTTTGACATTTATAACATTTTGAGAGACTTCGTCTCTTTGTTGTATTTCATACTTTGGTTTGTAATATTTGACACTCCTCGTATACTTCTTCTTGCATGTATAAAAGTTTTAAAAACTTCATATTTCCGCTTTATAATTCACATGCTTGTATGTTTTATTTTTCCGCATTCGCGAGGGTTGTCACATTATTAATACTCATCTGCTTACCTTATTTAAGTTAATTAATTCTAAAATCATCGTGGGATATGACTTCCATAAAAACTGGCTTTGGTGTTTGGTCAAAACCCAAACTAATTCTATTTCTCATATAAATGTAATTTTATATAAAATATAATTGCGTTTTATTTTAGGAAAAATTACAATTTACCACTTATTATATTCTTTTATTTTACAATTTACCATCTAATATGTTCTATTTTACAAATAACCACCTAACTTTTACGTTCATTTTCACCAATCTCATTTATTTTATATTCTGTTTACGGTTTTTTGTAATTCCCGGCTCGACTTCATTTTATCGTCTTACGTAAAATTACAATGACCAATATACGCTTACTCAATTAAAATGGTCTAACTATACAGCAAACTCATTAGTACTACCCAAACAACCGGTTCATCCCTAACCCCCAATGTCTCCCCAGCAATCGTTTCAATTGCTGCACCTACCCTAACTCTTTCACAGACTTGACTTAATTCAGGTTTGATTCATCCTTTATTCTTTCCAATAAACTGTTTCAATCGTTGCAATTAGGGTTATGTGTTCTTTCGTATTCTTCAGGACTTCTACGCTCGTTAGGTATCCGCATAATTTGTAATCCGCACCCGGAATTACCGATTCCCAATTCTTCTTCTTCTCCATCTTTTTTTTAATTCTTCAATTAATATTAATATTATTAATAATCTCACCGTTGGAGGAAGCTAATAACCGTTTTCATTACGGAATTGATTGATCATGATGAAAGAGAGAAATTAAGGTAGATATCGTAGATAGTGTTTTTTTTTATAAATATGTTTGGCGTGGGTTAATTTGGAGAGAGTAAATCCCCTCTATATTAAAACACAAACATTTACTCAATCCTCCTTCACCCACGTCATCAAACATAAATCTTTTGCATTTCTTTATGGTGGCCCACCATCCACTTATATTTCAATAATTTCCTTTTCTCAACTCAACAAACCAAGTTTTAATAATTAAATAATAATTTTCTTTTTCCAAAAGTATAAAAATAAAACGAAAACTAAATATTACTGAGTATTATTGTAACTAAAAAACAAAAATTAAAAGCAACTTAAAAAAATCTGGCAAGGCAACAAAAAATATTTTTCTTTCAATGATTTATTATTCATAGGCATTAATATTAAAAATATCAAAATTTACGTTCATTAATTCAAGGAAAAATTGTGATTTACCACCTAATATGTTCAATTTTTTACGATTTACCACCTAATATGTTCAACTTTACAAATAACCACCTACATTTTATGCTTTCTCCCACCATGTTCAAGTATTTTACACCATAATGACGATTTTGTGTTATTTCTGACTCGATTTCAATTTAACGACTTTCGTTCCTTATCAATGACCAAACTACCCTTATATTAGTTCACACATTCAAGACCTTCTCTCATATAAACATAAATCCAAAACCCCAAACTCCCAATCCCAAATCATTTGTCCTCTTCAATTAGGGTTCTTCATCTTATTTAATTTATGGGCAAATTCAAAGTTTACTTCCTTTTTTTTTTCTTCAAATTATGTGTTCAATTATGGTTCTATAACTTAACCTTATGTATTTTGCTCATTGTTTTGAATTGTACCCGACTTATTAATTCAACCTTTTATTTTCGCGAATTTATTGTCCCCTTAAATTGTCGAATTTAAGGATGTAGCGATGGTATGGTGTGATATTCTTTGTTGATGTTTATGTATTTTCATTAATAAATTATATATTGTTTTAGACCTGAATGAGAAATTATGTATATTATCAACAAAGATAAATGTAATGAAAAAGATAGAATCAACTTACCTTAAAATCTGATTAATTGATTAATTAACAAACTCGATGTTGCTAATTGTCGTTTGTCTGCTCCAATTTGATACCTAATTGCAGTCAAATTTTGGAATTCTAGGGTTTATGTTAAAGGATTGATTTAGGAAAAAAAAATGTAGGGAGTGAGGGAGGGATAGTTTTGTCATTGAAGAGATACAAAAGTCGGTAAAAAAAAATCGAGTCGGAAATAACACAAAATAGTCATTTCAATCTAAAATATTAGAAAGTGGTGGCAAAACATGAAATGTAGGTGGTTATTTGTAAAGTTGAACATATTAGTTGGTAAAAGGTAAAAAGTTGAACATATTAAGTAGTAAATCACAAATTTTCCTAATAAAAGGAAAAAGTTAGAAAGGAAGATACTTTTTAAATACAATATTTTCACAACACTATATTGTACGAGTACTATGTTTTTTTCAAAATAACACGTCAAACATTATTCATAATAAATCACATTTTTCTTTTTTCATTATTGAGCAAAATTAGAAACTCAAACTTGATTATCAAATACTCCGTATAAATTATGTAGAAATGATGAAGATTACTAATATTTGATTGCAACACACCTATACAATTTGTATTAAGAAAATGCAAAACTAAATAAAAAGTTATTACTAACCTAAAATCAAGCTTTTGAGATATGCAAACACAAATCTTCTTTTCTATTTCAGATTATTCAATTTCTAATAAATAGGGGTACGACTTAAATAATAGGTAATTGTTAGACAATAGGGGTTATAATCGGGTATCCGCAAGGTGATAAAATTGAAATTTTGATATGTCGGGCATTGATGGTAACAAAAGACTCACGTGCTACGCCGGAGGTGTAAATGTGGTTATGCATTGAAGTTGGCAAATGCGGGTATGGAGTACTCTTTCTCCACATATGCCCCACAAAAATGACACCCTTACTTTTACATCTTTTTCTTTTTACAAATTTATGTTTTTTAATCAAAATTCGAAAGGATGACATATAAACACCTTCACAACACTATAACATAACATTACTTTCTTAAATTTAAAACAGTCTTAAACAAGAACTATTCCATACATATGACTTACAATATAAATTTTATTGCACCATGTTATATCAAAATTTTCAAAACAGTCCCATGCAATTTTGCACGGGTTTAAAAGTAGTAGTAATTAATAGAGTAAATAACCAAGAAAGTAACTGACTTCTAATCTAATGATCGTAGAAACTATAAAGAGGAAGCCAACAAGAAAGAGGCAGTGGGGGCGATAAGGCGAAATCAAAGTTAGGGTTTTCTTTTCTTTTTAACGCCTTATTAATACTCACCGGCTTACCTTATTTAAGTTAATTAATTCTAAAATCATCGTGGGATATGACTTCCATAAAACCTGGCTTTGGTGTTTGATCTCACTCAAACTAATTCTATTTATCATATAAAATTAATTTTATATAAAATATAATTGCGTTTTATTTTAGGAAAAATTACAATTTACCACTTATTATATTCTTTTATTTTACAATTTACCATCTAATATGTTCTATTTTACAAATAACCACCTAACTTTTATGTTCATTTTTACCAATCTCATTTATTTTATATTCTGTTTACGGTTTTTTGTAATTCCCGGCCCGACTTCATTTTATCGTCTTACGTAAAATTACAATGACCAATATACCCTTACTCAATTAAAATGGTCTAACTATACAGTAAACTCATTAGTACTACTGTAACAACCCGGATTTTTAAAACAAAAGAAATAACTTAATAATATATAATCCATCAGAGTACAAAGATGAATAGGGTCAAGGTGGCGGAAACACCTGACCAATCCGGATCGATACTCAAATCCAAAACTAAACTAATACATTATTAATAATTCTTAACTTAAATAAATTCCTAAATAAATTATTCTTCTCACCACAAGTCTTTCCAGCACAACATCCAGACAAGCAGCAACCAATTCAACCTGAGAATGGGGATCGACAATCAGTCGGGAGTAACTAGATGCTCTCCCAGTCATGTTTACAACATGCTGAATTAATAACAATCTATAATAACAGACAGTAATCATAAATGACATGTGAAGCAATCTATACAATATGACGTACATTCGAACTTACCAAGACTGAACGAAACCTACATGAATGCAATCCTTCAGACCTTAACCATATGCGACCACTAGACCATGAATACATTCAAGACCCAAAGTAGCACACGATCCACAACAACGTAAGGCACAATGCTAGCATGAAAGCATAGCGAATAGAGCGAACACCCGTTAGAGCGTATAACCACTGCCTCTAACTTGCCAGAGCGTATAACCACTGCCTATAGCTGACGGAGCGTATAACCACTGCCTCCATCGGTGTGGAGCGTATAACCACTGCCTCCACGGTACTATGTATAGCGTATAACCACTGCCTATATGTCTAAGACCTGGCCAGACTCTCGATGCATTAACTGTACATCGAACGACACTCGGGGACCAGAGCGTATAACCACTGCCTCTGACCAATCCTGACCATAGACCAAAATAAACCCCCGAAGGGTAGCGTTTGTTCATTCCGAATAGTATATAACTGATACTACCGTCATCTATTCAACCAGCAACAAACAAATGCACAGTATAACTGACTGTACAAACAAATGCGTGAACAACGTCACGACTCAACATAGGAACAGTATAACTGACTGTCCAACAATGCGTGAACAACGTCACGACTTAACTCAAGAACAGTATAACCGACTGTCCAACAATATAGGAATAAGAATAACCAACACGATATGCAAACATAGCGTTATAGTCGAACTGACTATAACACTACACATAAACAAGTACAGATGACCAAGGTTATGGTATCTTGACCTATAACATTACACCTCAAAGGACATGTTATAGTTCGAGTTACCATAACACCAGACACAAAAGCATATAACATCCAATGTTATAATACCACAAACTATAACCTTCACATAACCTTAGTGAAGTTATAGTTGTCAAGGATAAACAACCCACTTATCAAAGAACAAGTCCAAGTTCAGTCAACACTACAACAACCTCAAGTCAAGAGTCCTAGTCCTCCTCCTACTTTCACTCTTCTGTTAATTGTTTATAGTAGTCTTCCTGTAGACTAGGAATCATTAGCTTGTTCATAGGACTTAGTTGTTAGCTACTTTAGTATATATTCGTGCCCTCTGTAAACATTCAACTCATCAATACAATTATCATATAAACTCTTTCTTTACATGGTATCACGAGTCTAACGATCCTCACGATCAACACCAACGAATCACGAACCCTTCTCGTTCCATATCAATCTCTCAATCCGACCAACCATGTCGAACCAGCAACTCCAAATTGTTAACAGTGCTGAACCCACACGTCCTCTTACCTTGGTTACCTTTCACAACTGCATTCCATTGAAAGACACCGTCACCTACCGTCAATGGAGGTTTCAAGTTCGTGCCATTATGAATGGACTTGAACTCTTCAATTACCTTGATGGCACCACCATCGTTCCACCCAAGACCCTACCTGTTCAACCTATCCCACCCGCCACAACCGTCACCGACACCCCGAACCCAGCCTATTCCACATGGTATAGACAAGACCAGCTCATTCTTGGTGCACTTACAGGCACTTTGTCACCACCCATTACTGCCCTTATCATCAACGATACTACATCCCATGCGGCTTGGACCACCCTTTCCCGCACCTTCGCCAATTCATCCCGTGGACATCGCCTTCAGATTAAAGATCGTCTGGACAATATCTCATACACCGATGATATGTCTATTACCGAATACATGACCGCCATAAAAGCGTGTACTGATGGTCTAGCACAACTTGAACATCCAATGGATGTCGATGACGTTACCAACAAAATACTCAACGGCTTAAACCAGGACAAGTATCGTGCTATTATTGAGGCAGTTCGCACTCGCGATACGTCCATATCTTTTGAAGCCCTTCACGAGAAACTTATTCAAGACGAACTCCGTCTCAAAAACTCCCCTGCTTCTTCCCCATTTACTCCGTCTGCCCATGCTGCTGCTTACCGCTCCAATAATACCCGCAACAATTACCAAACCCGCTCTCCCTCATACAACTTCAAACCTACCGTCCCTAACTCCACAAACTCAGCCACTTACAACAAACCCTACAAAGGCAGATGCCACTTCTGTGACACTCCTGGCCATGTCGCTTCTGACTGTCGCCTTCTTCAACAACGCTATCCAAATGTTGTGTTCCCTACCCGCAAACCCCGAGGTCCTGCCCCTCAAGCTCATACGGCCACTCATCCCACATCCCAACCGTCTCACTCCTGGACCGTTGACAGTGGTGCCTCTCATCACATCACGGATGATCTTAACACTTTGTCCCTTCATCATCCCTATGAAGGCCCTGATGACCTGGTCATCGGTGACGGCTCTGCTCTCGCCATAACACATTCTGGTTCTTTTTCTATCCTTTCCAACAAATCCTCCCTTTTCTTTAATAATGTCCTAGTAGTACCTTCCATTTCCCGAAAACTGTTATCCGTTTCTCAGTTTTGTACTGATAATAATGCATATGCCACTTTCTCACCTGATTATTTTTCTGTAAAGGCGATTCCAACGGGAGCGGTTCTACTTCAAGGCCCGCTTATTGAAGGGTCCTATATTTGGTCTCCTACTCAGCCCAAAGCTCACCTAGCCATAGCTCCTGGTCAAGCGTCGTGGCACCATCGTCTTGGCCATCCTTCAAACAAAGTCCTACAATTTTTAAATTCTAAATTTCATTTAGGTATCTCTCTTTCTGATCAATGTATTGCTTGTCACTTGAATAAAAGCCACAAACTTTCTTTTGGTCAGTCTACGCTTTACTCTACTGCTCCTCTCGACCTCATATTTTCCGACCTATGGACCTCCCCAATTCTATCAAAAGAGTCCTACAAATATTACGTTATTTTTGTTGACCACTTCACTCATTATATTTGGTTCTACCCATTAAAACGCAAATCCGACACTGAAACCACATTCCTCAAATTCCGTGCTATTGTTGAAAAATTCTTTAACAAACCGATTAAACAATTCTATTCTGATAACGGTGGCGAATTTCAGAAACTTACAGCTCACCTCAACTTAAATGGTATTACCCACTTAACATCACCACCTCACACACCTGAACATAACGGGTTTGCTGAACGGCGTCATCGACACATTGTCGAAACATGCCTCTCTTTACTCACCCATGCTCAAATCCCGCTCTCTCTCTGGCCTTATGCATTTGCTACAGCAACGTACCTAATCAATCGTCTCCCAACTCCAACCCTCACAAATATCTCTCCGTACAACAAATTATTAAACCGTGAACCCAATATATCTAAACTTCATAGCTTCGGTTGTCTATGTTTTCCTTGGCTCCGACCCTACACCACTCACAAATTACAAACCCGCTCTATTCAATGCATTTTCGTTGGCTACTCTCCGACCTAAAGTGCATATCTTTGCCTTGATCCGTGCACGTCCCGTGTTTATACCTCTCGTCACGTAAGATTTATTGATGACGAATTCCCATATGCCTCCCTCCTTAAAACATCTCCCTTCTCTGCCTCCCTTAACCCCTCGGATTGGTGCTCACTCCAGCTCCCCCTTATACCTCCCGCTGCTGCTCTTCCCTCCACCTCTACCTCATCGCCTTCCTCCACACCCGACACCCCTGCCCCAGCTTCAACTTCCCTCGACACACCAACTACCCCTGCCTCATCCGAAGCCCCTGCCACACCTCAAGTTACCTCCACGCCACCCCCACCACCTCCACCTCCACCTCCCCCTTCTACTCGTCCTGTCACTCGCTTATCCAACAATATCCGTAAACTGAATCCGAAATATGCCAAACCTACGGCCTGTTTATCCACTCTCCCGACCACACATGTCACTCCCTCCACTGTCAAACAAGCCCTCATTGATCCTTTATGGCGAGCTGCAATGCAAACTGAATTTGATGCACTAACCCGCAATGATACATGGACACTTGTGGCGCCCAATTCCGCCCCTAATATTATAGGGTGCAAGTGGGTTTTTCGCATCAAATACAACCCGGATGGCAGTATCAAACAACACAAAGCCCGCCTCGTTGCCAAAGGTTTTCACCAACGCCCCGGTCTTGATTATTCCGAGACCTTTAGCCCCATCATTAAACCTACCACCATCCGACTTATTTTATCCCTTGCTGTTACTCATGGTTGGTCGCTTCGTCAGATTGATATTAATAACGCCTTTCTTCAAGGCACACTGAATGAGAATGTTTACATGATACAGCCGCCTGGCTTTGCAAATCCCGAGTCGCCAAATCACATTTGCAAGCTTCGCAAGGCAATATATGGTCTTAAACAAGCTCCCCGGGCTTGGTATACGGAACTCAAAAATTATTTTCTTTCCTATGGTTTCCGAAATTCTATATCCGACCCTTCATTATTCATTTATAATCACACTAATATTCGTTTATATGCCTTGGTTTATGTTGATGACATTGTTGTTACAGGTCCATCGACGGTCGAAGTCAATAATTTTATCGCGGCCATCTCTAATCGATTCGCTCTTAAAGACCTTGGTCTTCTGTCTTATTTCTTAGGTATGGAGGTCACCCCGACAAAGTCAGGCTTACATATTAATCAGTCAAAATATATTTCCGATGTTCTCACCCGTCACAACATGATTGATTGCAATCCGTCATCTACTCCTATGCTTTCCCATCCGCCATTAACACGTGAAGAAAATCAGCCCCCTGTTGAGGAAACTGACTACCGTGCTATCGTTGGAAGTTTACAGTACCTTTCTCTCACGCGGCCTGATATTGCATATCCGGTTAACAAACTTGCAAAATTTCTCAAACACCCCACGTCTGCTCACTGGACGGCCCTCAAGCGGCTGCTTTGCTTCTTGAAGGGCACCATTCACCACGGTATTCATCTCCAGCGCCATTCGCCATTTAATTTGCATGCTTTTTCCGATGCCGATTGGGCCGGTGATAGGGATGATTATATTTCTACCACTGGTTACGTCATTTTTATTGGACAAAATCCTATTTCATGGTCATCTAAAAAGCAACGTGCCCTATCCCGCTCTTCGACTGAAGCTGAATTTCGAGCTATTGCTGACACTACGTCGGAGGTTCTATGGCTAAAATCTCTATTTACTGAACTCGGTCTCTCACTATCCGCTACACCCGTCATTTTTTGTGATAATCTCGGAGCTACTAATTACTCTGCCAACCCCATTTTCCATTCAAGAATGAAGCATCTTGCCCTTGCTTTTCATTTTGTTCATGAACAGGTTCATTTGGGTACGGTCCGAATCCAACATGTCAATGGTGACGATCAAATCGCTGATACGCTAACTTAACCGCTGTCCAAATATCGCTTCACATTACTAGCATCCAAGATTGGACTTACTCTTCGCCCGTCCATCTTGCGGGAGCATGTCAAGGATAAACAACCCACTTATCAAAGAACAAGTCCAAGTTCAGTCAACACTACAACAACCTCAAGTCAAGAGTCCTAGTCCTCCTCCTACTTTCACTCTTCTGTTAATTTTTTATAGTAGTCTTCCTGTAGACTAGGAATCATTAGCTTGTTCATAGGACTTAGTTGTTAGCTACTTTAGTATATATTCGTGCCCTCTGTAAACATTCAACTCATCAATACAATTATCATATAAACTCTTTCTTTACAATAGTAACTTCAGCTATAACCTTCACTCAGCTTTAGTGAAGTTATAGTAACATCAGCTATAACTTTCACTCAACTTAAGTGAAGTTATAGCACTCCAATTATAACCTTAGTTAAGCGTGTCATGTTATAGTATCATCAACTATAACCTTCACTTAACTTCAGCAAAGTTAAAGTACCTTCAGCTATAACTTTCACTCAACTTTAGTGAAGTTATAGCACTTCAAGCTATAACTTTATGCGTGCGAGGTTATAGTATCATCAACTATTACTCTCTTCCGTCACGGGTTAGTCCTCTATAACATCATCACCGAGGGGTCGACTCCACGGTACAAACCGCCATGTCACCACAACGAGTCTTGTTATAGTACACCGCACCATAACGTCACTTTCAAAGTTATAACTCAAATAGGTATAACTAGGGTAGTTTACATGCAAAGTTATAGCAACTTCAGCTATAACCTTAATGATGTAAACCAAAACCCTAATTTCTCAACATAAGCAAACCCTAGCCTCTCCCACAAGGACAAGCCAAAACCCTAGGCCATGGCCAACCCTAGGGGCCGCGCCTCCAAAACGACGCTAGGGTTTGCGATTTGAACCCTAGTTCGCGCACCAAATAAATAATTGAAAAAAATAGAATAACAACATAAATATTAAATGCAATTAAACATGTGAATCATAAGCATAAATAACCACACAAACCAATTAATTATACAATCAATTATCATATCATGTTAATAATTCACTTTCTATTAACACAATTAAAGGAAAACACCTAGTTACCTCTTTAGCGTAAAATCTACGATAAATCCTCTTCTAGAATATAACAATCTTCCTCCGGATTGTCCACGAAGCCTTCACCATCATCATCAACACGTGCCAACAATAATAATGGTCCTAATTAATTATCTAGCGCATAAAACTACAAAAAGATGGAAATAAAATATAAAACTTACAACGATTGAAGAATAGATTGGCTAGGATCGATCTAGGAACGAAGATGAATGATTAATGATGAAGAAATATGGAAGAAGGGGCACGAAACCCTAGGCAATGGGCTGCCACCACACGGCACAAAGGAGAGGAAGAGAGGAGAGAATTAGGTTTAGGGTTTTCAAATAAAAGAAAGGGAAGGAGGCTAGGTTTAGCTTGCTATTTATAGAGAAGCTACTGGGCACTAGGGTTTATTTAGAAAATAGGCCCAATAAGAAATAATAAGGAGGATTTGGCCCAACAATGAAGTTATACTAACATTAGGTATAACTTTGACTAATAAAATAAGGATTTTCGAGAAATAATTAACTAATTCGAATAAAATAAATAGCGGAAATTCTAGGGTGTTACAATCCAACCCCCTAAAAAGAAGTTTCGTCCTCGAAACTGGATAGGGTAACTACCTCACTCAAAAAGATGCGGATACTTCTCCCTCATCGAAGCTTCAGTCTCCCAAGTCTCTTCTTCAAACCTCTGACTCTTCCAAAGAACTCGTACCAAAGGTACCACCTTATTCCTTAACCTCTTCTCTTGACGATCCAAAATACGGAAAGGTATCTCCTCATAGGTCAAATTAGGTTCAAACTCAACCACGTCGGCTTGAAAAACATGAGAATGATCACTACGATAACGCCTCAACTGAGATACATGGAATACGTCATGTACCTTCGACAAATTCGGAGGTAAAGCCAACCTATAGGCTACCTCGCCAACTCTCTCGAGCACCTCATAAGGTCCAATATACTTAGGACTAAGCTTTCCCTTAATCCCAAATCTCTTAACTCCTTTCATCGGTGACACCTTAAGGAACACCTTATCGCCAACTTCGAACTCAATCGGCCTACGACGCAAATCTGCATACGTCTTCTGACGATCCTGAGCTGCCTTCAACTTTTCACGAATCAATCTCACCTGATTGATATATTCCTGGATCAACTCGGGTCCAACTACCACCACTTCGCTAGAATCATCCCAACATAAAGGACTACGACACTTCCTTCCATAAAGTGCCTCAAACGGAGCCATCTGAATACTAGCTTGATAGCTGTTATTATAAGAGAACTCAACGAGTGGCAAACTCTTCTCCCAACCAACCTGGAACTCCAATGCACAAGCTCGCAACATGTCCTCTAGAATCTGAATGGTCCGCTCGGTCTGACCATCAGTAGCAGCATGGAAAGCCGTACTCATCTTAAGCTCACTACCCAAAGCTAACTGCAACTTCTTCCAAAACTAGGAACAAAACCTCGGATCACGATCGGAAATAATATCCTTAGGAACCCCATGCAGACGAATAATCTCACGCTGATAAGCATTAGCAAGTTCCTCGAGACTCCAAGTCTCCTTAATTGGAATGAAATGCGCAACCTTGGTTAAACGATCAGCCACAACCCAAATAGCATTCATTCCCCTCTGCGATCTCGGTAAACCCATGACAAAGTCCATCGAAATCGAATCCCATTTCCAAGTAGGAATCTCCAATGGTTGTAGCAAACCACCAGGTCTCTTATGCTCAAACTTGACCTTCTGACAAATGAGACAACGGCTCCCGAACTCGGCGATTTCCTTCTTCATCTAAGGCCACCAAAAGCGTAGCTTCAGATCCTTATACATCTTATCGCCACCAGGATGAACGGAATAGGGTGTACTATGAGCCTCTTTGAGAATCTTACCTTTTAAGACCTCACAATTAGGTATACACCATCGACCGCGGAATCGCAAACCATCATCAGGTGCGACCATGAAGTCTTTGGCTCTACCTTCACTTAAGGCGACTCGGACTCCTTCAAGGAAGTCATCCTCTCGTTGCTTAACCCGGATCTCATGTAGAATCTCAGGTTCGGCAATCATTGCGCCCAAGTTTAGAGTACCAGGAAGAACTACCTCAAGGCTCAACCTTTGGAACTCTCGGCTCAACTCATCAGGTAACACCATAACCGAACTCAAAACAGGACGAGTCTTTCGACTCAAAGCATCGGCAACCACGTTTGCCTTACCCTCATGGTACTGCAGCTCGATCTTATAGTCATTCAGAAGTTCCAACCATCGTCTCTGCCTCAAGTTAAGATCTCTCTGAGTGAAGATATACTTCAAGCTCTTATGGTCCGTATAGATGTTGCAAGAAACTCCATACTGATAGTGTCTCCACAACTTAAGTGCAAACACCACAGCTGCTAACTCAAGATCATGAGTCGGATAATTCACCTCGTGGACTTTTAGCTGACGGGAAGCATAAGCCACGACCTTACCCTGCTGCATCAATACACAACCCAAACCAGATTTTGACGCATCACAATAGACATCGAACTCAACACCCTCTTCAGGCAAAGTTAACACTGGAGCAGTAGTCAATCTCTTCTTTAATTCCTGAAACGCTGATTCACAAGCTTCGGTCCAAATGAACTTAGATTCCTTCTTCATAAGCTGAGTCATAGGCCTCGCGATCCTCGAGAAATCATGCACAAATCGACGATAGTAACCAGCCAGACCAAAGAAACTACGGATCTCATTCACATTCTTCGGACTCTCCCAATCGACCACATCTCGAATCTTCAAAGGATCAACCATAACTCCATCACCAGATATCACATGACCTAGGAAGGTCACCTCTTTCAGCCAAAACTCGCACTTCGAGAATTTAGCATACCACTTCTGCTTACGAAGAGTCTCCAAAATAACACGAAGATGATCCTCGTGCTCAACCTCGTCTCTCTAGTAAATAAGTATGTCGTCTATGAACACCACGACACACTTGTCCAAATACTCGCTGAAAGTGCGGTTCATCTGATCCATGAAAACCGCAGGAGCGTTCGTCAAACCAAAAGGCATAACCACAAACTCATAGTGACCATACCTCGAACGAAAAGCAGTCTTCAGAATGTCCTCTTTCCTAACTGGAATCTGATGGTAACCTGACCTCAGATCAATCTTCGAGAACACACTAGCCCCACGGAGCTGATCAAACAAATCCTCGATTCTCGGCAAGGGATACTTATTCTTGATAGTCACCTTATTCAGCTCACGATAATCAATGCATAATCGCATGCTACATCCTTCTTCTTGACGAACAAAACAGGAGCACCCCAAGGCGAAGCACTCGGACGAATAAAACCCTTATCGATCATTTCCTCAAGTTGCTTCTTAAGCTCTTGTAGCTCAGCTGGCGCCATACGATAAGGAGCTTTCGAAATGGGACCAGTACCAGGCAACAAATCAATCGAGAACTCCATATCACGCTCAGGTGGAATACCAGGTAGATCCTTAGGGAAAACATTGGGAAACTCTCTAACTATGGGAATCTCCTCCAATTTAGGTTCTGAAGACACATCTCAAACACTACAAAGATAGATCTGATGACCCTTTCTACCCATGCTCACCATCTTCATAGCAGATACCCATTTCACATTTGGTGTTACTCTAACACCCTGATATGACAATCTAGCACCACTAGGACTCTTGAGCAAAATCGTTTGATCTCTACACTGAAATCTAGCATCATAACGAGCTAACCAATCCATCCCCAAAATCACATCAAAATCTCCTAGGTTAAATTGGACAAGATGAGCTGGAAGGATCGCTCCTGCAATAGAGATAGGAACGTCCTCGAATAGAATGGAACACGAAACAATATCACCCGTAGGGAGGGAAATTGCGGCATTGACGGATGAGGAAGGGATAATTCCAGCACGGACGACAAAGGATTCGGATACAAAAGACATTGATGCACCCGTATCGAATAAAACAAAAACAGGTAAAGATTGGACCAGAAAAGTACCCGTAACCACATCAAGATTAGCCTCAGCCTCTGCACGACTCATAACGAACACTCGACCAGCTTTTGGAACATCAACTTTTGGCTTCTGGGGAAAATCAATAGCCTTGTGTCCCGGAGCTTTGCAAGTGAAACAAGTGATAAGGTTACCAGTAACACAACTCTTACCCGGATGGTAAGCCTTCCCGCACTTGAAACACCAAATGCCCTTCCTAGCTTGACCCTGATCACGCGGAGCATACGAACGGGACTCATATCTCTGCTTCTTTCCGGACGACTGATAGGAAGCAGGAGCAACATATGGCCTCTTCACGGGCTTGATCTTTGCATTTTCCTTGGCCTCGGTAGCCAGAACAGAATCATAGATGCTAAGAGCACGATCATAAGCTTGCTGGAACGAAGTCGAAGGAATGCCACACATAGCAGTCCTGACCTTGGGAGCCAAATTCTTCTCATAGCGACGAGTCCTTGAAACCTCGTCCATAGCCAGAGAAGTAACAAATCGTGATAACCTCACAAATTTGTTGGTGTACTCCTCAACAGTCATCGAACCCTGAGATAAATGAAGGAAATCTTGCTCCTTCTGCCATCTCAGCTCTTCAGGATAGAATCTCTTCTTCAGAGCTTCAGAGAAAATAGCCCAGCCAAAATATGGCCGAACCTCCAAACCAGCTTTAGCGACAGCCCACCAGTTGTCAGCTTCATCCTTCAGGTAGTAGGTAGCAATATTCACCTTCTGACAATCAGGACACTCAGTAGCAAGAAACAACTTCTCGATCTCCGGAATCCAAGCTTCCAAAGCAGTTGGATCATTAGCACCATCATAGGTAGGGGGACGGTGTCGAGCAAAGCGATCAAACACAGACTGCTGCGGACGGTTGTTGATATTGTTGTTGTTGTTGTTCAGATGAGTAGTAAATCCTTGAGCCATAGATGCTAGCGCATCCTCAAGTCTTCTGATGCGTTCAGCATCGGCTTCGTTACCATTTCCGTTTCCAGAGCGCACCATCTGTAAAACAGAAATTTGTTTGTCTAGTGGTAAAACTAAGAACCACTCCAGGTAACTACTCATACACTCTACAAACGTAACAAATTAGTCCTTATTGGTTTCTACCCCATTTACTCTCACTCATTTAGAAATCCATTTAATTTAGTCATTTACTAAGCGAGAGTTGGGAGCGTGTTCGCTCTGATACCAACTGTAATAACAACCCGGATTTTTAAAACAAAAGAAATAACTTAATAATATATAATCCATCAGAGTACAAAGATGAATAGGGTCAAGGTGGCGGAAACACCTGACCAATCCGGATCGATACTCAAATCCAAAACTAAACTAATACATTATTAATAATTCTTAACTTAAATAAATTCCTAAATAAATTATTCTTCTCGCCACAAGTCTTTCCAGCACAACATCCAGACAAGCAGCAACCAATTCAACCTGAGAATGGGGGTCGATAATCAGTCGGGAGTAACTAGATGCTCTCCCAGTCATGTTTACAACAGGCTGAATTAATAACAATCTATAATAACAGACAATAATCATAAATGACATGTGAAGCAATCTATACAATATGACGTACATTCGAACTTACCAAGACTGAACGAAACCTACATGAATGCAATCCTTCAGACCTAAACCATATGTGATCACTAGACCATGAATACATTCAAGACCCAAAGTAGCACACGATCCACAGCAACGTAAGGCACAATGCTAGCATGAAAGCATAGCGAATAGAGCGAACGCCCGTTAGAGCGTATAACCACTGCCTCTAACTTGCCAGAGCGTATAACCACTGCCTCTAGCTGACAGAGCGTATAACCACTGCCTCCATCGGTGTGGAGCGTATAACCACTGCCTCCACGGTACTATGTATAGCGTATAACCACTGCCTATATGTCTAAGACCTGGCCAGACTCTCGATGCATTAACTGTACATCGAATGACACTCGGGGACCAGAGCGTATAACCATTGCCTCTGACCAATCCCGACCATAGACCAAAATAAACCCCCGAAGGGTAGCATTTGTTCATTTCGAATAATATATAACTGATACTACCGTCATCTATTCAACCAGCAACAAACAAATGCACAGTATAACTGACTGTACAAACAAATGCGTGAACAACGTCACGACTCAACATAGGAACAGTATAACTGACTGTCCAACAATGGGTGAACAACGTCACGACTCAACTCAAGGACAGTATAACCGACTGTTTAAAAATATAGGAATAAGAATAACCAACACGATATGCAAACATAGCGTTATAGTCCCACTGACTATAACACTACACATAAACAAGTACAGATGACCAAGGTTATGGTATCTTGACCTATAACATTACACCTCAAAGGACATGTTATAGTTCGAGTTACCATAACACCAGACACAAAAGGATATAACATCCAATGTTATAATACCACAAACTATAACCTTCACATAACCTTAGTGAAGTTATAGTAACTTCAGCTATAACCTTCACTCAGCTTTAGTGAAGTTATAGTAATATCAGCTATAACTTTCACTCAACTTAAGTGAAGTTATAGCACTCCAATTATAACCTTAGTTAAGCGTGTCATGTTATAGTATCATCAACTATAACCTTCACTTAACTTCAGCAAAGTTAAAGTACCTTCAGCTATAACTTTCACTCAACTTTAGTGAAGTTATAGCACTTCAAGCTATAACTTTATGCGTGCGAGGTTATAGTATCATCAACTATTACTCTCTTCCGTCACGGGTTAGTCCTCTATAACATCATCACCGAGGGGTCGACTCCACGGTACAAACCGCCATGTCACCACAACGAGTCTTGTTATAGTACACCGCACCATAACGTCACTTTCAAAGTTATAACTCAAATAGGTATAACTAGGGTAGTTTACATGCAAAGTTATAGCAACTTCAGCTATAACCTTAATGATGTAAACCAAAACCCTAATTTCTCAACATAAGCAAACCCTAGCCTCTCCCACAAGGACAAGCCAAAACCCTAGGCCATGGCCAACCCTAGGGGCCGCGCCTCCAAAACGACGCTAGGGTTTGCGATTTGAACCCTAGTTCGCGCACCAAATAAATAATTGAAAAAAATAGAATAACAACATAAATATTAAATGCAATTAAACATGTGAATCATAAGCATAAATAACCACACAAACCAATTAATTATACAATCAATTATCATATCATGTTAATAATTCACTTTCTATTAACACAATTAAAGGAAAACACCTAGTTACCTTTTTAGCGTAAAATCTACGATAAATCCTCTTCTAGAATATAACAATCTTCCTCCGGATTGTCCACGAAGCCTTCACCATCATCATCAACACGTGCCAACAATAATAATGATCCTAATTAATTATCTAGCGCATAAAACTACAAAAAGATGGAAATAAAATATAAAACTTACAACGATTAAAGAATAGATTGGCTAGGATCGATCTAGGAACGAAGATGAATGATTAATGATGAAGAAATATGGAAGAAGGGGCACGAAACCCTAGGCAATGGGCTGCCACCACACGGCATAAAGGAGAGGAAGAGAGGAGAGAATTAGGTTTAGGGTTTTCAAATAAAAGAAAGGGAAGGAGGATTTGGCCCAAAAATGAAGTTATACTAACATTAGGTATAACTTTGACTCATAAAATAAGGATTTCCGAGAAATAATTAATTAATTCGAATAAAATAAATAGCGGAAATTCTAGGGTGTTACAACTACCCAAACAACCGGTTCATCCCTAACCCCCAATGTTTCCCCAGAAATCGTTTCAATTGCTGCACCTACCCTAACTCTTTCCCAGACTTGACTTAATTCAGGTTTGATTCATCCTTTATTCTTTCCAATAAACTGTTTCAATCGTTGCAATTAGGGTTATGTGTTCTTGTTCTTCACCATTGTATTCTCTTTTTCAATTAGGGTTATTTGTTTCTTCAATTAAGGTTATGTTTTGTCTTCATATTTTGAGTTTATTCACTCATATTTGAATAATTTTCCTGGGTTAACAAGTATTCTACAATATATTCTTCATTCATATTTGAACAATTTTCTTGGATTAGCAAGTATCAACCCTTGGTATTTTCCATTTTTATGTGTTCGTGTTCATTTGTCTTCCAATTACTGCTGTTCGTAATTTTTTTTCCTATCTTTATGTTCTTTGTATTTTTTCATTTTTGCTTCAACATTTCAGATATGTATTCATTTGTCGTCCACTTATTTTCAGGCATAATGTCATCCGAAAAGGAAACCAATAGTGCAAGTGTGGTGCACAAGTGCCTTGCCTGTTGTCATTAAGAAATCATGGAGATCAGACAGCCTGGGAGGAAGATTTTGTCGAAAACTTTAACATGTCATCATTTTTAATGGAGCAGAAAAGAAGGTAGATGCTGAGAAAGTCTTTGTTAATTAAGAACAATCAACTTATTGAGGAGTGCAAATGGGCAAAGCGAGATGAAAACATGTGAAAGAGACTATAATCTTATGTTGTGCAATTGTGTGTGCGTGTATGGGTTTATGCATTAGTAAATTTATGGTGTAGGGTAAGATCAAACTTGGGGTTGGTTATTAAGGTTTATCTTTAATGTAACATGGATCTATGTTATCATTTATTGTTTGTTAATGTTAGTTTGTAATGTTGTAATGGATCTATCTCATATGACAGCCGTCTATTTAATTAATGGATTAAGTATGATTTTTCTTCACTTGTGACTTACTCTTTCATACTTGTACAACAATAAGTGTTGGTAGATGTTGCAACAGTATATCAGTAGCAATGTGCCAACCACTCTACTAGCCAAAAGAAAATGTAATGTACCAGCAACTTTAACACAAGAAAACTTAAGTAGAATGTTTCATAAATTTGACTGAAATAGATAGATGACTAGAGTAGAACAAAATGAGCTTCCAATTGACAAATCAATTCAGAAATTCGAAGCTACATCAACATTTTTAGCTTAAGCAAAACAAAATAACTCCAACTTCCAAATTTTTATTTTATAACATGTTCCAACTTTTTTTTACAAATGATCCCCTACGAATAGGGCTGGAATGACCCATCAGATGGTTCACTTCCAATTTGACTAAGAATGGTCTCATCATGGGTTCTTGTTGCTCTTTTGTGTTGAGCTCTACCCTTCTTTGCATTTACCCAGGAGTTGTTAGTAGGAGGTCGGCCACCTTTGTTTCTTTGCTTGGGTGATGATGGAGGGTTTTTATAAGTCTTTGTGTTATGCCCTAGACCACCAAGTCTTCCACAATTATTAGATCTTTTGCTTCTCTTCACTTGAGTGGATTCATCAGCCTCTTTTCTTCTTTTCATTTTAGAAGGTCTACCGGGCATCCTTCTTAAGACTGGAGGCAGTGGTTCATCTAGGCATGTTTGATCCCATTGACTAACACTAGGCATAGGTTTGACTGCAGGTGAATATGCCATAAGATACTTATCCCTAGAATATGCTTCATTGACAAAATCTTCAAGATTTAGTCTTTGTTTCAAGATATATGCCATGGCATGAATGCACGGTATACCCGTTAACTCCCAATGAAAACAGTTGCATTTATGTTCCACCAAGTTTACCGTAAAAGATCCTCCTTTGTAGTCAACCTCAAAATCTGTAGAAACACTATTGTGGACTTTGGCATACCTTGATTCACTAAACAATCTTTTGAAGCACTTAAGAATGCATGACATATACTTCCCCTCGTACTTATCTGCACCTTCTCTTTTCCCAAAGTTTCTTTTCATAACATATCTATGCATCCATTCCATGTGTGTAAGTATAGGTTTGTCTCTTGCGTCCCTTAAGACAGAATTGAATGTCTCACAAAGATTGTTGAGAATCATGCTACTTTTACAATTAGTGGAGAAGGCATGTCTACTCCAGTGTCTTAGTGTTATTCTACTTAGGTAGGCGTAAGCACTCTCTGAAAGATGTTTGATTCCATCCATTTCTGATTTGAAGTCAATCTGTGTAACAAATTAGGAAGGTCAGAATATGTAGGTATTTGTGTACTTCAGTTTTAGTGTATGGTGTGTTAGTATGTGTACAATTTAGTAAGGTGCCAGTGCGTTTTAGTGCAGGCAACAAGGTGCATTTTAGTTTCAGGCAACAAGGTACATTTCAGTGACTTTCAATTTCAGTGCATGACTGAATTATGTGTGTATTTCAGCAGTGTATATAAGAGTGTTATTTACCTCTGTTGCTGCCTGCAAAGCAGCCCTCTGTAGATTTCAGTGCATTTCAGCATTTCAGTTTCAGTGCATGACAGAATTATGTGTGCATTTCAATAATGTGTATAAAAGTGTCATTTACCTCAGTTGTTGCCCAAGCAGCCCTCCAAAAGCTATCTTTGAAGGCTTGACCAGTGAATTGTAGCTTGAAGTTGGCCCATATGTGTCTAACACAGAACATGATCTCGGCTCTAGGCATAACCACATTCATAGCTTCAATTAATCCCTAACACGCAAATAATGTATTAATTATGTAGTAATAGAATTAACTCATAGGTTTATTACTAGTAACTGAATTAACTATGATACAAAGGTCATACCTTTTGCCTATCTGACATAAAGGTTAAACCATCCCCTTCATCTGAGCCTATGCCTCGCACTAACAAATCCAAAAACTATTCCCAAGTCTCGACATTTTCCACCTCTACTACACCTCATGTAACATGGAAGATATTATTATTCCCATCCATTGCCACATCCACCAAGCACATTCCAGGATACATCCCCTTCAAATGGCAGCCATCAACACCAAGAAGGGGACTACACCCTTTCACAAACCCTTCTTTGCAAGCCGCCAAGCATATGTACATTCTTTGGAAAATAGGAGGGGGTCTATCAATCCTATCTACTTTTACACAAGCTGAGGACCCTGGATTATACTTTGTAGTTGCAAATACATTATCCCAAACCCTCCTATATTTGTCATCCGAATTATCTTCTACCCTCATTTTTGCCCTTGCTCTAGCTACCCAACACATATGGTATCCTACATCAACACCATAATCCAACTTAACCCTACTCTGAACTCCCTTTAAAGTCCAATGAGGGTCTGACCTCCACACTTTCAGGTACTTCTCGGCTATCCACTTTGATGTGACCATCCCATTCTTTGTTGCGTATACACACACATGATCTAAGTACAATGTTTTAATCTGAAATGTTAGGGTATCACAAGTTAATTTAGTTGCATACAACCTAAATTTACACTTTCTCTTGACACCACAAGTACATTTAGGCAACCGACTCCTTTTAGCAGTCCAAGGACACTTACATCTATGTCGGCAGTAAATTGTTACTCTAACCTCAACAGAAGGGAATTTCAATCCTTTTCTTTAGGACAATAGGTTTCCCAAAGAAAACAGCAGGGTCAAAAGTATCATATGAATTTGCCACAGTATTGTCCTCATCCTCGGAACTTGCCAAACTATTGTCTTCATCAGAATTCATATAGTCTTCTTCACCAACCCTTACATCCAAGTCATCAACATTAATAAATTTTGCCCTCCCCTTACCTGTTACCTTTGAACAAGACTGAGTAATATTCTTATTAACCACATCAACCTTATCTTCAGGAGACCCATCACTAAACAACTCCTCCTCTTCCACTAAATCACCCTTAACTTCAGTCTCCCCTATATCCAAATGACTAAACTGACTATCTTCACCCTAGTACTCTTCACTCCAATACTCTTCATCATCCACAGACCGAGCATAAATAGTTTGCTCTTCTTGAGCATAGACAAGTTGTCCCTCTTCCTCCTCCCTCTGAGTAAAAAATGTTGAGAGCTTCCTCCTTACTTGGAGCTTTTCAACTCTTTTCACAGGTGACTCACTAAGCATATTACAGTTTCCCCCTGCTAATCAAGGGCTTCTCCTAACTGACCCAATTATTCTCCAGTTATCGTCAAGACGATCAACATTATCACAAGAGTTCAGAATTCCTTCCATATCCATTTGATTCTCTAATTGCAATTAGGAAAGTAGTTAGACAACGAATGCAGGATACAAGGCGATAAAAAAAAAGGAAGCTTTTAAATCAATTTAGAACAGTCGGGATTTTTTCAGTGATACTAACTTGTGACTCATTTTTGGGGTTTGTTCATTTTTCAGTGTATAAGAAGCATTAGGATGTCACCAAAAAAAAGCAAGCATTATGATTAATTGAAGATTAGGGTGATTACAAAATAAGAGTTTCTCTTGCTTCACTAGCATAACTCTAGGTCCTAGTTATAACAGTTTTACAGTTACAATTACTATCTTTTTCTGATGTATACTAGTCACTTCATCTGTATAAAGGTTTTCAAAGTAAAAAAGGCACCCCCATTCTGGTTAAATTTAAAGTAAGCAGTGACTATAGGAGGAGCAGTTAATCTCATTGAAGACGGGGCATATCCGTCTTCATTAAAGACGGACATGCCCCGTCTTCAATGAGAATTTGTGTAGGAGGAGAGCCAATTATGCAGTTTGACGTTATTTAGTTTCTATAAGAGGACCAAGATAGTATTTCGTTTAACGAGAATATTCAGGCATCCCTTGATTTTTTAACGTGCATCAAGAAAAAGGTGTATGAACATATTGAACAATAGTATGATCAAGATGTTGAGCAATTACGATAGGCACATGTTTCTTCAAGGCTAAAAAGTGAAAAGCTACTTAATTATTGGGCTGCCTATTGTTTAGCAAATGCAAGATTGAAGCTTTTAACTCAGAAAATATCAGCTCAAACGAATGCAAGAACAACTCAGAAGCTTTTAATACTGTGCAATTCCAAAAGACAATGAAAATTTTATTTCTGAGTTAGAATACGGAAAACTTACCTCGAAACTTAGATAAAGGACAAATTAATCCAGTATAAATGATATCGAATTAACCCAGATGTAATATCAAATTAACCAAGATGGAATGTCCTTAATAGAGGATGAAAAATGAACCCAGATGAAGAATGAACTACGACGGTTTGTGGAATAAACCCAGATATGAGTGCCAATGGTAGAGGATGAGAATGGTGGGGAAAAATTGATGATCGAAGGTGGAGAAAGGGGTTAAATTCATTATAGGGTTCTATTTTCCCTAAATGAGAAGTTCAACAATTGAAAGAAAAATTTGGGGAATGATGAGAGTAACAAGTTCATTTTAGCTGAGCAAGGGTATATTGGTCATTATAACTTTACGTAAGACGATAAAACGAAGTCGAGTCGGGAATACAAAAAACCGTCAAGAGAAAGTAAAATAAGTGAGATTGGTGGTAATGAACATAAAATTTAGGTGGTTATTTGTAAAGTAGATTATATTAGGTGGTAAATTGTAAAAAAAGAGCACATAAATAGGTGGTAAATCGTAATTTTTCCTTTATTTTATGATGAAATGTAAAATTTAGAGTTATTTGATAAGAATAATCCAAACTATGACGGTCCTGCTTAAGATAATCACTATTCATTATCCCATAATGTAAAATATAATGATAAAGATATAAAATTTATCAGACACATTCATTACTCTCACTATTAATTAATATGATTACTTTCACTACATTTAATGTTAACATTTATTACGTTCATTACTCGTGCAGTTACTATTGTTTCTTTCACAACTCTCGTTAATTTTGTTGTTAAATTCATTATTCCCTTAATTTTATCAAGTTTATATATCTAAATAAATAACATATTCTTCTTGATTCAATTTATTAGTTAACTGTTAATACTTTCTTTTGTTACTGCAACTTTCATTACATTTGTTGTTAAGCTGTTATTTTCACTACTCTCGTCGTTATTATTGTTACTTTCACTACTTTCGCCATTTAATATTATTAACTAGTTTTCATGCCCGTGCGTATTTTGTTTTTGGGGGGGATGTAAGCATTATATTAAAAATCATAATCAAGTACCCATTACATCCATATTTGAGGCAAATTAAACCTTATGCCACAAACTTCTAATACCATCAAACCATTCAATAACTGTACCATTCGTACACTTGACACTATGGACCTTGAGTCTAAGACAAACATCGAACTTGACCAACATAAAGACTATTTCTGGTCGAGACAGTACACCCTCATATCGACACTTATTCCTACACAGCCAAATGTGGTACATCAGGCTTGCTATACCTACTGCCACTACCTTCTTCATGCAAACAAACCTCATACATAAGCTAGTCCACCAGGGAATGACTTGATGCATTGGGATCAGTACCTGATTTATGCTCGATACTAAATAATCTCTAACTTAATAAGCATCAACCTCTCTATTACTAGCATAATCTTGTGTTTATAGTATAACAGGTTGTATACTCTTTTTGTAACACCCCCACTTTCCAAGGAGCCTTTAGCAAGACCTTCTTTAGCAAATAAATGCGCTACCATCTCGGTTTCCCGAGGAAGTGTACATCAAATAGACAATAACGAAACATACTTTACACTAGTACAAAAACATTTATTTGCGGCGCTCTATTTGCGGCGTTTTCTCTCAATGGCAGCAAAAAGAAACATTGCTTTTCTTTTTCTTTTTTCCGAAAATATAAAATTAAATTATATGCGGCGTTTGTATAATTGTATCTTAAAAACGCCTCAAAAGTCAAAAGGGACATATGAAGCCAGATAATCACATTATCACTCCCTCGACACTCCCAACTCCCAAATCCCAAATCCCACCCTCATAACTCGACATATGACCTCATCTCTTTAAACCTAATCGCTTATGACACCCACCATCACCCGGCGAGCATCCTCGTCTACTGTCATTCTCTGACCACCCTCGTCCGGCGTTCTTCCTCTATTAATTTGATACCAACGCCACGACAACACCGTTGATGCAGCCTTGACGCGCTATACGATGTAGCCACGGCGATGGGCATCTGGCGATGGCTTGTCCCCTCATCTGTCATTTTATCTCTCTTTTATAGGTATATTCTCCAACTAAAATAAGTTCAATTGAACTAATTAGGGTTTATGGGTAGTTATTTGTTTTTCGAACTATACAAAATTAGAGTGTTGTGTGATGTTTGGTACTGTTATTTAGCATAATTTTGTTGCATTATAATAGAATTATTAGGCTTTGGCTGATTATATTTCATGATTAAGGTTGAGGAAATTAAGGATTTTTACTGATTTGTTGTGTGAAATTTGTACTGTTTTAATGGAATTGTTTTACAGATATTCAGATTTGGTCCTTTAGAGAGTTCTAAGTATGAATATGTTCTTAAATATGCTATTTAAGGAACCAACCTTTGAATATCCTGGACATATCTTGTTATTACATACGTGATTACACTCTTTAATACGGAAGTTTTCTGTCTATGAATATCAGCAGACAGTTTATACTTGATGTATAACAATTGATTATTTTTGGATATGTTTGATGCAGTTGTGGTCGTTTTTATATGAGGGAAATCAAGTCCCTCAAGAATATGTGACTAAGGTTAACCGAACATTTGAGGATGTTCCAAAATAGGCAAATAGTGGTCACAGTGAATGGGCATGAATGAAGTGTCATGGTATATGTATCATGTTTGGTGTATTAACTATGTTTTTCTTATGTTTACTATTTTCCAGGTAGAGAAAGTACGAGTGGAATTCAGTGAGGACTTATCAATACAACAAGCGTATGTAGTAGGTAATCTACAAGCTGCCTTATAAAGTCCTCAATACAAAATGACTAGTTTTATCATGCGTCTCTTGTATTCTTTCTTATTTGGATTCATTTGTTTTCTAATATAGTGGGATTAGTACTTGTGAATTTTGGATGTGAAAAGTTTAACATTTATGCTTATGTGGCTCATTTATCGTTGTTTGAAGTTGGAATTTGATAATGCTGAATTGTTTCCAATAGAATGTGGCACCTGTGTTGGTAAGAATATACAGAAAGCCTTGCTTGCAACGGGGCGACCCGTCGCATGCTTGTGACGGGTTAAGCTCTCCTCACAAAGAACAAGTGGGAGTGCAAGTGGGGGGATCCATTTATCCTCCACTTGTCTCCCCACTTGCACTTTGTGAGGAGAGCTTGACCCGTCGCAAGCTTGCGACAGGTCGTCCCGTTATAAATGAGAATTTGTGAAGAATATATGGGCCTGACTTTATGTATGCACGAAGTTTATCTTGTAAAACTTGGCAAATTTTTCCAGTAATTATTCAGTTATGTTGACATGAGGGGATTGAGTTTGTTGCTTTCCTGTTTGCACACTAGTATTTTTTTCTAACTATCGCAAATTAGAATTCAGCTCTTTTATTGTGTGAGCCTATTCACAAATTTTCATTTAAAACGGCACTATTCGTCTTAAGCCTAACACGGGTCATGTATCATAACACTTGTGTATATAAAACAATTATATTGTTTTTTTCATATACCTAGTTATATACACAAGTGGTATGTAATTGACTTGTTTAAAGCTTAAGACGGATAATGTTGTCTTAAGGGACACTTAATAGGCATAAATTAATAGCCGGACTCCGGGATTAAGTGTGAAGGATTTCAAATTTTTGTCTAGCCGTTGGCGTTTAATTAACTTAAGTCTCTTTGAACTATCCTCTGAATTTTTATAATTGTGTGTTTTTGAATTTATATTTAAGACCCTAGATTTTCCCACCTTCCACCGTTTGTTGCATACAAAATAGAACCTGTAATTTAGTTTTGGCAAGAATCTACTTTCACCTAAGTTATTTAAAAAAAAAAATCTAAATACTCCGTACTATATTATATAACCCACTTCAATTGTGGATAAAGAATGCACCAACTGCATGACACTTTGTTCAACATAATAATAACACAATTGCTCCATCGTTTTATAAGTTGGAACTTTATATATTAATTTATATGGCACTACATATGCCGGTGCAATTTCGTTGAGTCTTAAACTAATATACATACATATCCTGATATCCTATTCCCTTTTTCATTTTCTGGTTCATTGCTGACTATTTGGCCCTCTTTTTAGGTACTTGCTAACTGTTATATGTCCGACCACTAACGTTTTCGTAATTTGTTATTTATTCAAGAGTACATTGTGGTTCATTTTTTTTTCTTTTTGTTCGATTCCTTAAGCTATATATGCAAATTTGTTATCTTAAGAGATGTAAAACTTCACCAATTTCGTCCTTAATTCTAGTCTTGAAACTTGACTACCTAAGTTACATAACCATTTTATTTTACTTTCCACCTCTATACTTTTAATATAAGATCTAAGTTTTTTTCGCTGTAAATACAAGAATTTCAATGCTGTCAAGGGGTTACACCCTTCTCTTGGTATTTACTTTTTCAACACTTGTTGCTGCGTTTTTATCTCCTTGTCGCAAGTGATGTGCGTATCTTGGTTAGTGTGCATGTAATTCGATGTCCATTTTCACTACCACAAATATGCATCGAGTTTTGAGAAGGCTAGCCCAATATTTTAACAATTCTATTAATAACAGGCTGGAATAACGCACCTTCAGATGTGCTCAAAATCCCTACTCTAGCTCCAGGCTATGCAGGTCTTTGTAAGATGGTGTTGCTGCTAGGCTTGTGGTCGGCTGAGAATCTGAGATGGTGTTGTTGATAGGCGTCTAGAGTATTTAGCTAAATCCTATAAGTTTCAGATTGCATTTGTATTGTTTTTTAAAGCATGTATGACGGTAAAGTTTGATTGATATATTATTAGAATTAGTTAAATCCTATAAGTTTCAGATTGCATTTGTATTGTTTTTTAAAGCATGTATGACGATAAAGTTTGATTGATATATTATTAGAATTTTAGATTTTAGATTTGTATAAAAGTTTATGATTGATTTATTAAATTCAGCTCGATTTTTTTTTATTTCAAAAAAGTATCTATTTGCGGCTCCTTTTTAAAAAAAGAGCCGCAAATAGAGCCTTTATTTGCGGCGTTTTTAAGGAGCCGCAAATGAAATTCTTATTTGCGGCCCCCTTATTTGCTGCTACACCAAAAACGCCTCAAATAGCCTATTTATTGGAGCCGCAAATGATGTTTTTTCTACTAGTGAACACCCCCACTTTCCAAGGAGCCTTTAGCAAGACCTTCCTTAGCAAATAAATGCGCTACCATCTCGGTTTCCCGAGGAAGTGTACATCAAATAGACAATAACGAAACATACTTTATATATAAATACTTTTTACATAGTCTTTATTACAACAATCTGAATCATATTTAATACAACATACCTGTCTCATGCTACTAGACTCAGCAGAAGTAAGTGTGGTCACTGACTCGTCGAATCCGAGCTATCCCCAAATCATCACGATCATAACCTGTAGAACAATCTGCTCCCCATCCCCAATGTATCATCACAGTTACAACAATTAAGAGATCAGTACAAATGCAAGGTAATCAATATGAACATATCAAGTACCACCATCAAGTATCAGTAACCAGAGGCCCACTACAGCGGTAACCCCAGCAGCATCAGGCTTTAGACCTAACTTACAAAACCACCTATTGATGCCATACATCAGCACCGGACATCGAACTTCCCTCTGCGCCGTAGCGAGAGACCCGAAACATTAATGTGCACATCCTCCTCGTGGCGGGAGAGCCACGAGAGGCGAACTTGGAGCGTGGTTCGTCTCCTGTCGGACCACCAAAATAGTAACCAAGTAACACAACTCCAAACTCCAAAACACTATCACGACCATCGTGACAATAGTAACCATCATGAACAACAACAATCACAACAACAACAAGCATCTCAACACATTATTAAACATACAAAAGTACCAAGTAAGGAATACACATACACATACAAGCATACAAATCTTCCATCCGAACCTACGAACAATAATACAACTTCTATCACAACTATGGTTACTAATGTCAATAATAAACTATGAGGGTGAACTTACTTGATAATACTATCCATCCTCTATGACAAGACGGTCTCGCTCGCCGCTATGCTCCCACGGCGATTCCCCAGGTGATAGGGTCATTAGGTGGTAAGGTATGAGAGATATGGGGGAATTAGGTTTAGGTCTAGAGAGAGAAGGTACGTTTTTGTAAAAATAATGATTAATGTCGCAGCCTTCTGATATATAATTAACGCGGTCTAAATCCGTCACACTCGACCGAGTAAAAGGGACACTCGGTCGAGTACGCTGCACTCGGTCGAGTGTCATCAGCACTCGACCGAGTACGGTCTACTGGGTCAAGTACTCTTTGTTGAAGAGTACAAGGTTCTCTTGATACCATCATATGGGCAGTTCCATAAAGTCAAGGGTTGGTCCAAGGTCCCTAAAATGCCGTGTAACACCCGCAAATGTACCCTATTTTTATAGTAAAAATATTTTACGGATGCTTTTCAGCGAAATTTAGTTTTAGTCGTGAATTAATTTTTCCGTGTCTAGTTTAGAATTTCCGAGTTCGTTTTCGGACTTTACGCGAGATTTCGAGTAAGTTACGTGTTAAGGCGTAATGGGCTTTTTCCCATATGTTTTCCACTTACTCCCTTAACCCTAAACTCCCTCACACTCAACATCTCCTTCTTCCTCACCAAGTAACCACCAAAACCCTAACCTCCATACTTGCTCAATCTAATTATCGTAACTACTCCTTCATTTCTCGCTCAAATTCACTAAAGTTCGTCTTATTCTTTCCCTCTCATCGTCCTTTATCCTAATTGGTAATAAAATTACCGTCTTTCTTGCTTTTCAATTTATCCGTCTTTCTCAAAGGTGAATTATATTCATCTTTTATTATCTAATTGTAGGTGGTGACCTTCAAGACCCCGACAAAGAATACTACTTGATAGAAGAGGACCTCGACGAGGATTGAAGACGCAAAAAGGTAACGGTGAAGGGTTACTCGATATCTTTACGTGTTTTAATGTGTTTTCTATGTTAGTAATCGTATTTAGAATAGGATTAGTAATCATAGGAATTGTGTTGTTGATAATGGTTGTTGTTAGTGGATAATTGATAATGAGAATGGATGATTTGTGATGTTAGATGATGATTGTTGTATGTTGAGCCTTAGTGAAAATTGTGATTTTCGTGCAATATTGACCCCAGCCGGCCGACCGGCTGGGGAGTGGCTATATATTTATTTGTGTTACGTAAAAATTTGAGTATGCTTTATGTCTCAGCCGGCCGACCGGCAGCCGGTCAGCCTACCGGCTGAGACACACCTTAATATGTCTTCATTTTCTCAAGTAATATTGGTCACACGCTGTATTTTGGTTGGTTTTCAAATGTTACCATTGGTGCCAGCCGGGTAGACGGCAGCCGGTCCCCTTGACCGGTTGGCACACGCTGCCAAATCATTTGCAATTCTTACTTATGTTTTCATTTATAATATTTTCGTTGGATCGTTTATCGTATAAATTTACGTAATGACTTTAAATATTAATGTTTCGAATATATTATATTCCATTCGCTTGTATCGCATGTTTTGTGACGGTTTTTCATATATCCCACTTTACGTCGGTTTTACACATGTCATTGGTTTGAGCACTATTTGTTATGTGCTTAGTACTCTCATTCCCCTGGCTACCTCCACGTTCGTAAGGCTGGAATGTCGGAACGAGGAGTGTATCCTTACTGCTTTATTGCATGTGTTAGTGGGCATATGACGACGTTGTTGGGAGGCGAACGCTTTGCGTTGATCGACCCGGCCGTCAAATGTTGTATACTTGCGAGGTGGTGTCATTGCATGTAGCATACCGCTTGTTATGATGCTTGTGCTCTTTTCCGCCTCTTTCGTGAAGGTTGACCGAAATTGGAGTACTCGGCGTCTATTATTGACCGAGTCTTGGATGCGAAATGTCATCGCTTGTCGAATCGAAAAATGTTTATTCCGAGAGTCTGGCCAGGTTTAGACTAGGATCGGATATTTATATCGTCGACCTACCAGGAGGAAATTAGTCTACATATACGAAATGTATTGAATCGTGTATGCGTTCAGGGAAATGTTTATCCCGTGGATGCGATTTTAATCATACTTGCTATGTACACGGTGCTAGTGCGTGTCATTTACCGTGAGAGATGTTGTCAACGTATTGTACGTTTGAATGGATTATTATATGATTGATTATTTGTGATCTTTGGATGACTTGGCATGGTTTGTTTGTCGTGTCTCAATCTTATCAAACTTATGCCGCTAACGGTGAGATGCAAGCCCTAGTGAGTGTATGGTTGCCTAAGAGTGTCATTCCCGAGTCTATCTATAGTATGATGGCTACAGATTTTTACTTCATGTGCTCTCATCTTTATATATATGATTGCCTATTTATCCTTCTCGTATTTCACATGTATATCTATATATGCATGCTTCTACTTCGTATTACCGTTTAAGTATGTTTATTGTGATATGGCTGGGAGAACCCGAAGTTACTCCCCACTGACTGTGGCGTTCATGTTTTTCATGGATGAATAGGTTGCTTGATTGGATGGCTTTTTGCTTGTGGTATTTTGGGTTCGGGTGTGAGCTAGCGGCCGTTGGCCTGGATGAATCACCTCTAGACGTTGTTTAGCTAGTTTGCTAATAACTTTGATATTGGATAACATTTTGAGAGACTTCGTCTTTTTGTAGTATATTCTATTTTAGTTTGTAATTATTTGACATTCCTAGTATTTTCTATTTTGTATGTAAAAAGTTTTAAAAACACCGTATTTTCCGCTATATAAAACACATGCTTGTTATGTTTTATTTCCGCATTCACGAGGGTTGTCACAATTGGTATCAGAGCTTAAACGCTTCCGACGCACATACGTGAACCCTAAACTTAAACTACTTGACCTTGAAATAATAAATGAGAGATGGGTAGAAGTTAAGGATTTTACTTGGTAGTCTATTTGTTTATGCTAAGTGTTAGGATTAACTTGTTTTGTTTTTGTTTCTTATGAAGATGGTTAGACCTCGAGTAGTAGAAAACATTATGCTAGAAGCTCTTACGCAAGTGTTGAAGAATCAACAAGATGCGGCTATTGCTCAAGCCAACCAAGTTCCCCCTCGTAGGGAAGATAACCACCAAGGAGGATACGCTTGGGTGGCTAGCCAAATAGCTAGGAGTAAGATTATACCTTATGGTGGAGAGTCGGACCCTACCGAGCTATCGGAATGGTTCCGAGAAATGAAGAAGCAATTTGATTTATACCAAGTCCGTGAAGAGGACAAGGTAAGGATTGCAAAGCATTTCCTTGTGAGGGAAGCCGATAATTGGTGGGCGATTACTAGTGCCACCGCTACTCTTGAAGACGACTTCAATTGGGCTTATTTCAAAGCTCTAGTTGAAGGTCGATTTTATCCTAAGGAGCTCAAGCAACAAAGGCTTAAGGAATTCATTGACTTCAAGCAAGGTAACTTGTCGGCACAAGACTTCACCACGGAGTTCAACAAGCTTGCTCACTTTGCTCCGAGGCTTATCGAAGATGACGAGGACCGAGCTTTCTACTACCGCAACAAGCTTAGTGCTTTACTCCAAAGTAAAGTGAGGAGAAATACTACTTCCTTTGGGGATTTATATGATGATGTTCTATGGGCCGAGAACTCCATGAAGGCCATCAAGGATGAAGCTATGATGAAGAATCCCTCTCCTTCTTTCACTCCTAGGCCCAATTTCTATGGGAAGAGGCCGTTTACTCCGTCTTCCTCCAACTCTTATGCCAACAAGAGAAGATTCAATCCTCCCCCAAATGCAAGTGCAAGAGCTCCCGCTCCTTTCATTCCCCGAGCTACACCTAACGTGGCTCATAAGCCTTATGCTCCTTAAGCTCAAGCTTAAGGTCGCTTTTGCAACCGTTGTAGACTTCCACACCACCCCGGTGTGTCTTGTTCCAACCGACCTTACGTTTGCTTCTTTTGCCAAAAGAGTGGTCACCGTTATGAGGATTTCCCCGATCGTAAGTTGCCCCCTCCAATTGCCAAACCTAAGGGTTCTATCTTCGTTCTGAGCCGAGCCAAAGCCGATGCTCATCCGGAGATAATTACGGGTATGTTCTCAATCTTAGAGCAACCGTGTCTTATTCTATTTGATACCGGTGCTTCTATGTCCTTTGTGTCTTTGACTTATGCTAATAAATTATCTATCGAGCTTACTTCTAGTGAGGATACTCCCATATCCTTACCATCCGGAGAAATTATCTCTTGTTCTACTCTTTATCCTAATGTCCCAATATCTATTGCAGGTACTATCTTTCCCGCTAATCTTCTTAAGTTTCCTCTAGGAGAGTTCGATGTAATCGATTGGTTAGTATTGTACCATGCTAGGTTCGAGTGTAGAGACCAAAAGATTTATTTAAAGAGTCCTTTAGGAGTTAGAATAACCTATAAGGGATCTCGTTCCCGAATGGGTGTGTCTTTGATTTCCGCAATGAAGTTGGTAAGTATGGTAAGAAAGGGTCACCAAGCATACTTGTGTATTGTGACTTCTACAACTACCTCCTTACCGAATATTGAAGATGTGCCTATAGTTCGTGTATTTGTTGATGTATTCCCCAAAGACTTGCCCGCGATCCCTCCCGAGCGTGATGTTGAGTTTTCTATTGATCTTGTACCTGGTTCTGGACCCATAGCCAAAGCTCCTTACCGTATGGCTCCAACCGAGTTGAAAGAGTTAAGGAAGCAGCTTGATGATATGATTGAAAAGGGTTTTATTCGACCAAGTGCCTCGCCTTGGGGTGCTCCCATTCTCTATGTGAAGAAGAAAGATGGTTCCATGAGGCTTTGTATTGATTACCGTGAGTTGAACCGGATTACAATCAAGAATAGGTATCCTTTGCCAAGAATTGAAGATTTGTTTGATCAACTAAAGGGTGCTTCTACTTTTTCCAAGATTGATTTGAGATCCGGATATCACCAAATTCCCGTTCGTGATACCGATATCCCGAAGACCGCTTTTAGTACAAGATATGGTCATTATGAGTTCAAAGTGATGCCATTTGGGTTGACTAATGCTCCCGCTATTTTCATGGATCAAATGAACCGCACATTTAGTGAGTACCTTGACAAGTGTGTGGTGGTGTTCATCGATGACATCCTTATTTTCTCCAAGACCGAAGAAGAGCATGCTATTCATCTAAGGACTATTTTGAGTGTTCTTCGTCGTCAAAAGTGGTTTGCCAAATTCCCCAAGTGTGAATTTTGGTTACCTAAAGTGTCTTTTCTTGGGCATGTAATTTCTAAAGAAGGTGTAATGGTGGATTCTTCTAAAATTGAGGCCGTTGTTGATTGGAAGAGCCCGACCGATGTTAGAGAAGTTCGAAGTTTTCTTGGTTTAGCTGGTTATTACCGTAGATTTGTCAAGGATTTCTCAAAACTTGCTAGACCGATGACCCAATTGTTGAAGAAGGAAACCAAGTTCCTATGGAATGAAGCTTGTGAAGCCGCTTTTCAAGAGTTAAAGAAAAGGTTAACTACCGCTCAGGTGTTGACTTTGCCTGAAGATGGTGTAGACTTTGATGTCTATTGTGATGCTTCTAAGATGGGATTGGGTTGTGTACTTATGCAAAGTAGGAAAGTGGTGGCTTATGCTTCGAGACTATTGAGAGTTCATGAAGTGAACTACCCTACTCATGATTTGGAACTAGCCGACGTGGTTCATGCTTTGAAAGTGTGGAGACACTATCTTATTGGTGATCATTGCCGTATATTCACCGATCACAAAAGTTTGAAGTACATATTTACTCAAAAGGAGTTGAATATGAGACAAAGGAGATGGTTGGAATTGGTGAATGATTATGATCTTGAGTTGTTGTTGAAAGTCCTAGACCTCTAATTAGACTTCTCTAATTAGTTCATTAAATTATATTAACTTAATGATTTAGGATCTAGTTATCATGCATGCAAATATAAAAGCATAAAAGAAAAGATAATACGAAAACATCCTTACATTGGGAATTTTCGGTTCAATATGGGCACAATAAGAACTCCTTCTTATTGTTCTTGAGCCTGAAATTGATAGATGATCCTCCATAAAACAACCTCCAAAGTAGAAGGTCTCCTTCTAATTGCACCCAAGATTAAACCCAAATAATCTTACCTTATTATTAACTAGATAATAAGTAAGATAAATACTACTAATATTATTGTATTACTACACTAGTAATATGTAGAGAATATTAGTGTATAAGAGAGTTTAGAGAGAAGTTGAGTTTAGAAAGAGAAGTGGAAAAATAAGCAAAATAAAGTAGTACCAAAATGAACAACTTTTGTTCAATTTAAGGCCAAAGTGGCCGGCACTATTGAGCACCAAGAGGGCTCCATTTTGCTCATTTTATTCTTTGTGTAAGATGGTAGAGTGTAGGCAATGTATTGATGATTAAAGCATGAAAGTCATGTCACAATCAAAATGGAGTATTGTGTAAGAAAAGAACAATGATCATTCTATTCTTCACATGTCATGACCGGCCATCATATGTCCATTATGGACCATTTTGATTTTTGATATTTGTCCCACAAATACTTATTAATCATATGCTTAATTATCTTGTATAATTAAGTGTTAATTTGATCATATAACAATTATATGACTCAAATTAATAATCAATATACACTCAACTTTTAAGTGATATTTAACCATTATATCAATATATAATGGGTACCACAATGTCCAGTTAATTTATTTTACAACTCTTTGTAAATATAATTAACTAATTACCTCTACCTCAAAATATATGCATAACCTCAACTAATTTAATGAATTAACGATTAATCATTAAATTAAATCTTATTTAATCGTATTAAAATAAGACGTAAAATTTATTCAGTCAGTTATCGTATAATTGACTAGTAAACTTAAGTGGAATGAGTTCCTAACTCAATTTTCAATAAATAACTCTCGTAACTAAACGTACATATCAAATATATGTAATGCTCTAATTAAGCTGTATCGCATACAAATAATTAGTATTCTATTTGGGTCTCATCCTATAGGTGTGACCTAAAGGGATCAGTTGATTACCGCCGTCATACGAC
>JAIUZE010021368.1:21521-43667 GCA_022085475.1 Heliosperma pusillum | reverse complement strand
ACGACTGTATAAAAAGTCAAAAGGAAGTCAAAGACGACTTAAAAATCAAGAAAAGTCAAAGATGACTAAAAACGGTCTTTTCATGAAATCTCTCAGAAATTCCAAATACGAACGCGGAATTTCAAAATAAGACTCGGAACAAAAATTTCTATTTTAAAAAACTTAAGTTCTACTGAAAAGTGTTAGTAAATATTTTTACTAGAAAAATTGGGTACTTTTCGGGTTGTTACAGTTTTTCTACGAGGTAACCTTATGTTTCTTAATATCGTACGTTATAACCCTGCCTTTTTATCTGGCACTCGCGGTAACCCTGTAGTCAATGAAAAACATGACCTCTACTTTGCGTTCCGTTAAATTAGAATGTTAAGTATGATAATTTGGATAATTTTGTGTGCTGACCTAGACTTTCCTTTTCATTTTCCCACAAATCTTCATTCCCCAATTTTCTTTTGATTTCCAAACATTATTTTCAAAGTAAATGAACATTATTGAGAAATAAATGAAACCAATCAAGCAATAAAAGCATGTGAGCTCATTTTCGATATTGATAAAATTGAGATTAAGTTCAATACATTATATCCATCACAAAAAAACAAGGTTTTGTCCTTTTACGCATCTGAAAAATAACAGCAGACTTAAAAGAGATGTTGATACTTTTCTTCCCAACAAGATTTCTATAAAATCATTATCCATCTTATGATAAAGCTTTAAAAATATATTTTCCACACTACATTCAAAAATAACCAAAATCAAATTTTGATTTGCAAAACAATTCTTAAGCATTTAATTATATACTATTGAAAATACGAATCGTTTGACTTAAAAATTCTCACCTTGGTCAAATATAACATCAATTAACAAATAATAAAATCAGACAAATATGAATTAATCAATGTATTGTTTATGAAAAATGGAATAACGATGAGTGCTTACAAGAAGAATGATGGAAGGAACACATTGTTGAGGAAATATAGTTTTTTTAACTGAATTTCCATGTCTTTGCTTACTCATTAATAATAGTTGTCTAGTAATTGCCATGTCAACATAAAGAATTTGCCAAATCATCAACTTAACATCGCAATTTGACGGAATGTTAAGTCGAGGTCACGTTAATCAGTTTTTATAGAGTAGAGGGTTACCATGTGTGGTAAATAAAAAGGCGGAGTTATCACGTAGGATATGAAAAAACACAGGAATACCTCGTAGAAAAACCCAAAATAAAAATATTGTGAATTAGTAAGCTTTGTCGAAACATAACCAAATTGAATTTTAACCTTAAGTAATCAACAATAAAAAAAAATGAAATTTAATAAACCTCTGCGGCAAGAGCCTTTGTAAGCGATTCTTGTCCTAGTGTATCCTGAACGGTAACACCGGTCCATCCTACCCATTTCATTTCAGATTCTTGTTTTATACCTAGTAATATTGTGTTGACGACATAAATAAGGGTTGTAGTACAAACATAGGCTTATACTAGTACAAAAGTATACTTGCTACTTAAGAGAATTTGCATATTAACAATAATAATAATAATTAAATAAAAATAAAACAAAACAAGAATAAACATATATTTAAGGAGTTTATTTTCAATTTGTTTAATCCAATGGAATCTTGGTCTAACTAATCCTCCTTCTATTAAAAGGAGAACATTTAAAGCAACCTCATTCACCCACGTCATCACCAAGTCAGCATAGCATATTTCTTTTTTTTACAAGAGTAGGCCCACTTGAAAGAGAACAAATGAGTTGTATACTCCCTCTGTCGTTTTTTATTTCCTTTAATTTATCATAACCGACAGATTTGATTTATATACAACCTGATGAATTTGGTCTAATTTCCTTTGCCCCGGAAAACAATTAAAATTAGTTCTCGACTTGCAGTTTTTAAAGTCTTATTTATTTTAAACTGTATATAAGATAAAAGGAAAAATTTATATATATTTTTTTAAGACTCAACTGTACCAAAGAAGAATATATATAAAAAATTAATGCAAAAAACTTGAATAAAAAGAACTGAACTTGTTTGACACAAAATTAAAAAAATAAAAAAGTCAAAAATTATACTCGAAAAAATAAAAAATTAACAATATTAAAAATTTAGAATATTAGAAATAACTAAAATTCAATCATATAAATGTACAATCATTCGAAAAAAAACTCGAAAAATTAGAAGGAGGCAAATAATACATATATAGAAATTGAAAAACAATTGTCTTGATATAACTACCCCTTTTTTTATAAAATTATTTTTTTTTTTAAAAAAAAATCAGACTAATAATTATCATCAGATTTATCAATTTTTAATGCCATGCATCAACTTTGTATGATAAAAAAATTACTGATAATAAAATCTTAATTTGGTTATAACTTATAAAATAAAGAATAAATCTCTTAAAAATATTTAAAAAATTATTAGAGAATAGGAAATTATTATATCTGACGACATTTGAGAATTTTGAAAAAAATATTACAAAGTAACATAAAAAATATTGATTCCTTAAAAAAGTTACCCAGACAGATAATTCAAAAAGAATATGAAAAGTTTAAAGTTTAAAAATATATTTTGTATTATATGCAAATATATTATTACTTTGAAGGATTGATTTACACACAAAAAAAAGTAATACTTACCTAAATCTTTATCAAATATTCAACCCAAATATTTGAAAACCTCTCAAATATACGATAAATTATGTATAGTGATGGGAGAATGATTAGATGAAGGTAGGTGGATAAGAGGAAGAAAGGCGAAAAATTAAAGTTTATAAATTAAAAGGGCAATAATGGCAAACCTGCACATGCTTTAGGCTTAGTCTTTTGACTACTGCGGTGATTCTAATTTTTAGGGTATCAAGGTTAGTGTGGTGGCTGGGGGACTAAATATGTGATTATTTTTTTTAGGTTGCTAAATCCCGCTCATAATTTTACTTAATCATGTGCGCGGTATTTAGAAAATATGTTATTTTTCATGTTATGTGTTTAGGGATTATATTAATTTGGGTTCGTTTTCTTCAATTTAGATAATTTCATTTCTTTCCTTCTTCATTATCTCTAGGCATTTTAGATATATTATCTTGAAATGATCTAACGGTCAGGTCGGTCACAACATTAAGCCATGAATGTAAATATATATATGAGATATACTATGTTCAAATGATCCTATTAGAGGTAACTATCCATTACTTTTGAGGTAATGGAGCGGATCTTAGCTCCATTTTCTTTAGCCCATTCTTTTAGTAGACAAATTAGTATTCCCTTTGTCCCGGTCATTTGTTTGTTTTTTTATTCTTTGTGAGAAGTATTTTAATCAAAGGCAAACAAATGATTGAGACGGAGGGAGTAAATAACATATTTATAAGATAAAATCGTATTCATAACGAAACTTTAGTATATTCTTTTCTTTACATTATTTTGTTATGTGATAATAAATTGTATTCTCTAATATTTATGATGTTAGAGTATGTATACATTACATGATTTTTCGTTCATTAATTTTATGGATTAGTATTACAAAATTTAATTGTATAAAATTTCGATTTCAATATTTTGTGACTGGGTTGATCATTTTTCTAAAACAAGTTTAATAAGCAAACCCGTGCAATTTTGCACGGGGTTAAAACTAGTATGTATAAAACACCAACCAAAACTTATGAAAGATAACTTTAAATTCTAAGGTTTAGTAGGTTATCAAGGCAAACTCAATCTAGTTTATGACCCGATTAAGTATGTAGGTATCCATTTATGACCCGATTAAGTATGTAGGTATCCATGTTGGGTTGGCTTCGTTTTGAATGACGTTATGTACACTAATAAAAATTAGTTGCATTTAGTTACTTGGTTAACTAGACCAGCGTGAAATTATGGTATCGCAAGCTAGATATCGATGCTTTTTAGTTGCAGGAGAAATTTCGTAAAAATTAAATTATTTTATGACACTATATAGCAGCCTGACTCGTACGATGTCGATAAGGGTGACACTTGAAACCGTCGGGAATTCCTGGCGGTGAGAAGAGAGACGCTTCATAAGTGTCGACAAATTACTTAGCAACCTCCAAAGCGTTGAAAATCATGGGAAAAAGTGCCGCAACAAGCAGGGATTTATATTAGTGATTTATATATATATATATATAAAATACTAATTGATGAATAAATACTGGATAAGAATAATGTAAGATTAGAAAAACACTATACTGAATAACTATTACTCCAAGACACTTTGGAGGTTAAAATCCCTGCTTGTTAGGAAAATTGGTATAGTTTAGAAAAAATTTTACTAATAATAAAGTTCGGTTTAGTATAGTTTAGATTCTATAAGTTCTATTCAAGTAAGCAAAATACAATGTAAACTTTATTCAAGTAAGCAAAATACACTTACTCAAATTTTTTTCTAAAAATCGTCTCGCTTGTGCATAAGACAAATCTTTTGATTTTCTCTATGCATGTTTTTGTATTATAGATACTAGTATTTAAACCCATGCACTGTACGGGTGGTTACGGAAAGTATTATTAAAATTAAAAACTTACGTATTTTTTTATTTAGTAAGTTGATAATTTTTTAAAACAAATTGTTTTGTCTACCCATGCACTTTTGGTAAGTGTATTTTGCTTAACTTTCTTCGAAGTACTCTGTTTTTTTCTCTCGACTTTTTAACTCATAATAAAAGGTGATATCTTAGATTGGATATAAAGTATTGTAAATTTCATAACCTGTTTATCGACACAATATACATTTAATTTTACACATTGTTGTGCACTTATTTTCATATTACCCCCTCTTATTTGTTCTCCTCTCACTTCTTTTCTCTCATTTCCCTTACCACCCACCATCACCTTAACGTATGGAAGCAGCGTTCGCCATCACTAACCGACTACCTCAAGACCACCCCGGCATACCTCCACCGCATTAAGACCACACCCAAAACCTTGGACCATGACATCCAGATCTAAAATAAAATATATATATAATTTCGCTTAATAATGTCATCAAAATTTAAAACGATAGTAAAGGCAAACACTCTTTTAAACAGGTAATTTTGTGCAAAGTAACTGATAAAAATAGTTTTTTAACACATATTTGAATATGACTCAAATTTAAATGACTTACCCGGTTAATAATACATAAAAAACACAATGGGATGCTAAAATGACCGACCCAATCAGATTACCCCTTATATATGACATAAGGAGAAGTTATGAGACGTGATATGGGAAACAAAATAGACAGGGAATTTGCATGATCTCTAAGACCTTAACAAATAACTATGTTATCTTAAAAACTGTTTTTACTCAAAGAAATTAAAAGAATTCAATTCAAACCACTTTTAAAGCCGCGTACTATGCGGATTGTTTCAAAATTGTAAAATCAAATTAGTTATTAATTATTGTGACAAAGTTACAGATTACTATAAAGTAGATTGATCAAAAGTTTACTACGCTCGATAGACCCGTATCAGCAAAGTTTGACCCACAAATCATAGCCCAAACTCGAAATGATTCTGTAATCTAGTGTTAACCGACACAACTTGTTTTTGAGCCGAAACATATGAGTATACAAAATTGCTTCTCATTATCCAATATATCCTTGTTAAATGACATTTATTACATTAAATGGGTGTTCGGTGTGAAGAACATAAACCTAATATGATTAAACTCTAACTGACCCGATCAAATTCTGTCTCTAACCGTGACAATGCTTATTTAAGAATTTTGTATTATTGACACCATTTTACGACTTTTTAAGTAACTCTGACGTGCTATCGATTAACTGCCCCTAAGCCGAATCGCTTGCTGCATCGGTGTTAAGCTTCCAATGAGCCTTTTGTGACGGGCATTGCCTGGTCCCTTGCTCCTCCCTTTTAACCTTGCACCATGCCAGAGCTTGCTCAACGACCGCAACTCTCGGCGGCTCTTTGCCTTCGACCTCACGAAATGCGGCATTACGGTCATTCCAAATGTCAAGCCATCCTATCTAGTCAAAATGCTGAGCTATTGACATGTAATCATTTAACATCAAAAGATTTATATCAACTTTGCATTTGCATATCAAAATTCAAACGTTTCTTAAATATAAAGGTTTGAGGTAATAAAATGAAACAACTATCGATTGGTCAACAAAAAAGATTGCATCTTCAAAACCAATTAATCGAAACATGTTACGTGATTCTTACGTTAAAAAATGAAAAACTACACACGCAAATTAATAAAAATCTATTCGACTGGCTAAAAACAGTGAATATGTGAAGGATGGCGATAGGGTAGTGAATTCTGTAAGAATTATTATTATATTAATATTTAATTCTCTATTGTGTGTACCTAATTACTGATATTAGTTGCCTTAATTAAATAATGGTTAAATATATTGTTTCGGGTTTTTATTAGGAGTCCTAGTTTAAGTAGATTATGGTTAATAGTTACAGGCTATTAACATAACTGACTACTTATTCCATAAAGCCCCTCCTGCCACCTCTCTATATAAGTACACCTGTTTGTGTTTTAACCTAATTCATTCATATCAGAAACACACAGAAAGAAAGTGAATTAGAGAATAAGGAAGGTAGGAGAAGGCAAAGCAATAAGGGTTTATTCTTTATCTTTCTCAAGTAACTTTATTATCAGATCTGATGGCTGCACCACGTAAGTACCTTTCAGTAATTATCGTTATAATCAAGATCCTATAATTTATGTTTACATGTGGTATCAGAGCATGGTTGTGATTATAGTTGTAATTCTGATTAATGTTTTAATTATGTTTTTATGAATGAATTAATGTTTTAATCATGATGTTGTAACATTCATTCATAATTGATTGTATACCCTTATGATAGATATTGTATCCTTATACCATAATCGTTTCCGCTGCCCTAATCGAATTACTTCGTTTTTAACTGATCTATGTTGATTACTGTATGATTTATGATGAATTTCTGTTCTGCCTAATTCGATTTGAATGATTATTATGATTATTGTTGCGTATGAATGTCGTATGATCTATACCATACTCGATCGAGCTAATGCTTCACTCGATCGAGATGGTTTAATAATGATGTTGCTCGATCGAGCTAATGTTCTACTCGATCGAGCCCTTATGTTTATAATTCTGCTCGATCGAGCTAATGTTCTACTCGATCGAGCCCTTATGTTTATAATTCTGCTCGATCGAGCTAATGTTCTACTCGATCGAGCCCTTATATTTATAATTCTGCTCGATCGAGCTAATGTTCTACTTGATCGAGCCCTTATGCTTTTGATCCTGCTCGATCGAGCTATTGGTTACTCGATCGAGGGGTCTTGTTTTGCCTAGTACTCGATCGAGCTAAAGCTGTACTCGATCGAGGGGTTCTTCTTTATTTATTTATTTTTTTTTTTTCTCGATCGAGCTAAAGTTGTTCTCGATCGAGGTGCTTTTGTTTATTTTCTACTCAATCGAGCTGATGTCTTACTCGGTTGAGGTCTTCCCGTGCTGTTTCGATACTTATTGTTTGTTTTCATTGTATGCTCGCATAATATTGTGTTATTATGATTAAAGGAGACCTTTGCATTATGACGAGTTGAAATTCACCACAGTGATTTCATCTCGTACGCGATAAGATCTCATAATGTAATTGGGCATTCACATTATGTTGATGTTCACCACAGTGGACTCAAATTATGCAGTGAATATCCGTCTAAGCATACATTTTTATTGAAGATTAATTATATCTTATGTATCGATTAAAGGAGACCTCCGCATTATGACGAGTTGAAATTCACCACAGTGATTTCATCTCGTACGCGATCAGATCTCATATTGTAATGTAATTGGCCATTCACATTATGTTGATGTTCACCACAGTGGACTCAAATTATGCAGTGAATATCCGACTAAGCATACATTCTTATTGAAGATTAATTATATCTTATGTATCGATTAAAGGAGACCTTCGCATTATGACGAGTTGAAATTCACCACAGTGATTTCATCTCGTACGCGATCAGATCTCATAATGTAATTAAATTGGGCATTCACATTATGTTGATGTTCACCACAGTGGACTCAAATTATGCAGTGAATATCCGACTAAGCATCTAATGGGGTGAAATAACTTGTATTAAGGTTTTACCCACAGGTAACCTAACATTAAAGTGAAACACTCATTAAAGAGAGTATACTTGATTATGTAATTAAGCATGCGTAGGTTGTCCACAGATACTGCACTTGCTTAATGAATGTTTATAAGTTACTCATTTAAGTCTCAAGTCTTAGTCATAATTGTTATTGTGTGATAAACTCAAAGCCTAATGTTCTAAGCATTATTCATAATGCGGTATCGTTGCAAAACTCTCTCAATAACATGACAGTCTTTGCTTAAAGTTCTTACGACTTACCACTGCACTAAACATCAAGTCCTCCATTTCGGAGATAGGCTGTACCACAGCCAGTAAGTACATGGAAATCATTAAGGAACGCTTTTAGACTACCAAGAAAGCGGTAGCTGGAAGACTTATGTCTGAACTTACCACTGCTAAGTATAATGAGAATGTGACCACCATGCAGCAACATGTGCTGCATATGACGAATCTGGCAGCTAAGTTGGGAAAACTGGGCATGAAAGTTGAGGATCCGTTCTTTGCCCAGTTTATTATCAACTCTCTGCTAGATAAGTTTGATGCTTTTCACCTTCATTACAACACCGTTAAAGAAATTTGGAGTGTTAATGAATTGATCAATAAACTGGTTCATGAAGCAGCAAGAATCAAACAGAAAGATGAGGCTAATGCCTCAAGTAAGAATGGTGGTTTACCCCAGGCACATCATGTGCATCATGTAAGCGGGAAATCTAAAGGTAAGTTTAGAAACAGAAAGGGCATTAAGTTAAGCCCTTCTGATAAACCGTTTGCATCTAGCATGAAGAAGGAAATTAAGAAGCAGGAAAGTTGCTCTTTCTGTAGGAAACTGGGCACTTTCACCAAGACTGCATAAAGCATAAGAATTGATTCGAAAAGAAGGGTAAGCCTTGGCTTTAGTATGTTTCGAATCAAATTATGATGAAATTCCTTCTAATACATGATGGCTAGATACATGCTCTAATGAAAGTTCCTCCTTCTTGTGACATAAACGTTTGGCCCATATTTCAAGAGAAATAATGAACATATTAGTTAAAAACAATATGTTACCTTCTCTTGATTTTACGGATTTTGGGACGTGTGTGGAATGCATTAAAGGTAAGCAAACCAAACACACCAAGAAAGGGTCCACAAGAAGCACTGCTAGAAATTATACATACAGACATTTGTGGTCCTTTTGATGTTCCCTCCATGAGTGGAGAGAAATATTTCATCACATTTATCGATGATTATTCACGTTATTGTCACCTTTACCTTTTGCATGAAAAATCTCAATCAGTAAACGCTTTAGAGGTTTACATTAAGGAGGTGGAAAGGCAATTGGGGAAGAAAGTGAAAATCATAAGGTCAGATAGAGGTGGTGAATATTATGGCAAATATGATGAATCAGGACAACATCCTGGTCCCTTTGCAAAACTCCTTGAAAGTTTGGGTATTGTCCCTCAGTACACAACTCCTGGTTCTCCATGGATGAATGGTGTAGCTGAGAGGCGTAATCGAACCCTATTAGAGGCTGTAAGGACAATGATGAGTAATACCAACTTACCCAGAATGTTGTGGATGCATGCCCTTATGACTGTTGTGTATGTTGGAAACCGGGTTCCCAATAAGGCAGTTTCAAAGACATCATTTGAACTGTGGAAAGGGTGGAAACCGAGTCTTCAACATTTGCATGTATGGGGATGCCCAGCAGAGGCACGCATTTATAATCCACATGAAAGGAAACTCGATTAAAGAACCATTAGTGGGTTCTTTATCGGCTATCCAGAAAAGTCTAAAGGGTATAGGTTTTACTGTCCTACACACAAAACAAGAATTGTGGAAACCGGAAATGTCAAATTCCTTGAGAATGGCGAAGTTAGTGGGAGTGATCAGGTAAGGGATGTCATAGTCAATGAAGTTAGGGTGGCAACTCCAGTTTCTTTGCCCTCCAATTTCAATTGATGAAGTTCCACATAATGGTAATGTTGACCCAGTCAATACTGTGGAACCTAACGTTGATGACCCTCCACTCCAGAATGATAACGTTGCCACTGAAGTTGTTGATACAACTCCTGAAATAGTATTAAGAAGGTCCACAAGACCTAGAAAGCCAACTACTTCAGATGACTGTGTATATCTACAACAAGGTGAATTTGACATTAGTATTGATAATGATCCGGTTACGTTTTCACAAGCTGTGAATGTGATGATTCCGATAAATGGATTAATGCCATGAAAGATGAGATGGAGTCTATGGCTAAGAATGAGGTCTGGGAGTTGGTCAATTTACCAGTAGGTCATAAGGTTGTCGGCTGCAAGTGGGTCTTTAAGACCAAGCGCGACTCCTTGGGTAATATTGAACGACATAAAGCCAGACTGGTAGCTAAAGGCTTTAATCAGAAAGAAGGCATTGATTATAATGAAATCTTCTCTCTAGTTTCTGAGAAGGATTCATTACGGATCATTTTAGCTTTTGTAGCTCATTTTGACTTAGAGCTACATCAAATGGATGTGAAAACGACATTCTTGAATGGGAGTTTGGAAGAAGAAGTCTACATGGCTCAGCCTGAAGGCTTCATTATTGATGGCAAAGAGGACAAGGTCTGTATATTAAAGAAGTCCATTTATGGACTTAAGCAAGCTTCTCGACAATGGTATATTAAGTTCCATAATACCATTACCTCCTTTGGGTTTCAAGAAAACACTGTTGATCAGTGTATATACCTGAAGATCAGTGGGAGTAAGTTTGCATTTTTGGTCCTATATGTCGATGACATACTTATAGCAAGCAGTGATTTGGGACTATTACGTCAAACTAAAGATTTCCTATCAAACAACTTTGAGATGAAAGATATGGGAGAGGCGTCCTATGTGATCCGGGTGGAAATATCTCGAGACAGATCACAAAGGACATTAGGGTTGTCTCAGAAAGTCTATATCAGTAAAGTTTTAGAAAGATTCAACATGGTAAAATGTAATCCCAATGATGTTCCTATTCAGAAAGGGGATAAGTTCAACTTAAGTATGTATCCTAAGATTGAGCTAGAACGAAATACCATGAAAAACTTTCCTTATGCATCTCTGGTTGGAAGCTTAATGTATGCGCAGGTCTGTACAAGACCTGACATAAGTTTTGCAGTAGGTATGTTGGGTCGATATCAGTCCAATCCTGAAATGGGTTATTGGATATGCTGACTCAGATTTTGGTGGATGCGTGGACTCAAGGAAAAGCACTTCTGGTTATGTGTTTGTTTTAGCTGGGGAGCAATCTCCTGGAAAAGTGCTAAACAAACAATTATTGTCTCATCCACTATGGAAGTTGAATTTGTAGCGTGCTTTGAGGCTACTATTCAAGCTTTATGGTTGCGGAATTCTCCTACAGGGCTTAGCATTATGCATTATGTTGCAAGGCCGTTGAGAATTTATTGTAATAATACCGCAACTGTCTTCTTTTCGAAGAATGACAAGTATTCTAAAGGAATAAAGCACATGGAAATGAAATACTTGTCAGTTAAGGAGGAAGTTCGGAAAAACACTGTGTCAATTGAGCACATTATGACTAGTGCTAATATAGCAGATCCTTTAACTAAGGGATTACCTCCAAAGACATTTATGAAGCATGCTATTGGTCTGGAGGATAATCATTAAGGCTTTTTCGTTTATGTTTGGACCATGCTAGTGCTTTGTAATAATGACACTTATGTTTTGATTAATCGACTTATGTTTTATTATGATGATGATTTCCGAACAATTTTCTGTATCGTATTATTGTTATTGTATACATTATTGTTTCACGATTAACAGAATTAGTCCTTTTCCTCAAGGACATTATTTGGGGATTATGTTTGCTCCTTGTACAGACTGATTATTCTAAGTGATTGGTCTGTAGTACATGGAAGGACCACTTCTCTTTTATAGTAGTGTCTCCGCCATGACTCAACCAGTTGTTCAGGGATGATCAGGGTAATTAAGATAAACCCATTATGTATTCATTTAACCATCTACGCGCCTTATGTTATAATTAAGCGTGATATTATGTTTTAATCAGTAATATGGTCCAAGTGGGAGAATGTAAGAGTTATTATTATATTAATATTTAATTCTCTATTGTGTGGACCTAATTACTGATATTAGTTGCCTTAATTAAATAATGGTTAAATATATTGTTTCGGGTTTTTATTAGGAGTCCTAGTTTAAGTAGATTATGGTAATAGTTACAGGCTATTAACATAACTGACTACTTATTCCATAAAGCCCCTCCTGCCACCTCTCTATATAAGTACACCTGTTTGTGCTTTAACCTAATTCATTCATATCAGCAACACACAGAAAGAAAGTGAATTAGAGAATAAGGAAGGTAGGAGAAGGCAAAGCAATAAGGGTTTATTCTTTATCTTTCTCAAGTAACTTTATTATCAGATCTGATGGCTGCACCACGTAAGTACCTTTCAGTAATTATCGCTTTAATCAAGATCCTATAATTTATGTTTACAAATTCGTTTTTCGCCAAAGTATGAAGGGTAGTGATGTAATTTGATATTTATTCTACTAAATTAGAATTGTAAGTGAACTAAATTTGAGATTATTGTGCATTAAAACAATTTATCAATTATGGCCTAATAACTTACAACAATAACATGTTTATCACAGTACATAACATGATATATGTAGTTTCATCCGTTGATCTTCAATAATCTCGAAACTAAGCAAGATTGAATAAAGTGTTAACGGCTATTACTCTTATCTTATCAAATACTATATCGAAGTTATTATGAGAACTCTGCAATCCAATGCCCTCACCATGCGGTAACATTTATAAACTTGCCAATGCAATTCTTACCTTTCTAATGATCGACAGCATGCAAGTACTTTTGGCGCAAACCAAATTGAATGATGGTCATATAATTGAATGAGGATGACAAGTGAGTTTGATTCCGAACTGTTATATTTATAAAACAAAAATGCGACACATATGCATAAGTACTTACTCTATCTTACAATAAATTGTTTGAAAATCTTAATGAATCACCATTAAATTACTCATGTGACAACCCTCGAAAAACGCGGAAATTTAAAACAAACGAGCATGCATAAATAAGAGCGGAAAATACTAAGTTTTAAAAACTTTTACATGCAAGTGCGAGGAGTTGTCAACAAACTAAAATCCACAGTGTTAAAATACAAACGGGAGACAAAAGTCCCTCAAATAAAGTCTAGAACTAGCTAAAGTAACTAGCTCACTCAAAGGAACCCCAAAAGAAAGCAACATCAACACATGTTCATTCATAAAAAATGAATGCCACAGTCAGTGGGAAGTAACTCCGGTTTCTTCCAGTCATATCACATCAAAACGTATATAAACAAGTATGGAAACTTATATCGACAGACATACATACATATCTTGATAAGCATAAGTAGAATATTTCATAATTACATCATCTAAGCATATGAATTTTCAATCATGTTATCATCATCGAACCGACTCGGGGAAGACTACCCTTGGCAACTATATATGCACTAAAGGCTTTCATCTCACCATCAGCGACATATACTTGAGAAGGTTATGGACTCAACAAGCAAACCAATCATAGGCATCAAATATCCAAGCATACCATCCAATGTACATCAAATATAAACAAACACACTATCACGGTAAAGGACACGCACTAGCATCTGCACTATACAAGACGGGACATAAACGTCCGCGGGATAAGGCGCTTCCCTGAACCGTATGCGATAAGGCGTTCCGCACACAAATGGCTCTAAACCTCTCGGTAGGACAACGATAATAATACGCTCCTAGTCTAAATCTGACCAGACTCTCGGGATATGGGTGTTTCCCGATTCGACAAGTGGTAAGGCGTTCCACATCCAAGACTCTAGATAAGGTGTTTCTCAAGTACCCCAAACCTGGCAAGGGTAGCTAACGGAAGAGGCGGATAGAGCACAAGTATCCAACTCCGGCTTATAAACATGGAGAGGAAGTCTAAAAAGTCAAGTAAGCACGCTACATGCAACGACACCACCTTGCAAGGATACAACATTTGACAGCCGGGTCGACCAACGCATTGTGTTCGCCTCCTAACAACGTCGTCATATCCCCACTAACAAATGCATAAAAGCATCAAGAATACACCTCATTGACTCCGACATTAAAGTCTAGCGAGTATTAGGGTGTAGCCGGGAAATGTGAGTTCAAAGCAATCAACGAATAGGACTTAATCTAAGACTTAAGTCAAAACTGACTCGAAGGGGAAATATATTAAAAACCGTCATAAAACATGTGATAAAAACATGTGAGATATTTTATATCCTAAACATGAATATTTAATGTAATTACGTAAGTTTATAAGATAAACAAACTATACAATCCATTACATGTGAAGACAAGTGGAAGAAAAAGGAAAAAATGAACACAGGGGGTCCAACTTGACCGGCAGACGGGTACCCGGCTGGGCACCACAGCTACATCGAACAACCATAATAACATCACAAGGACTCCCAGTCAATGGGTGTGACCGGCGGCCGGCTACCCAGCTAGGGGTCAGAGGCAAACCGAGACATTGAAGAAAAGGGAAGAGAAGGAGCTCCCTGCCGGTGGGGCGGCGACCGGGTGGCCGGTTGGGGCACGCAGACAAACAAACAACAAGGAACAACAACATTTAAACTACATGAACTCCCATCCGGTTGGGGCAGGCGGCAGCCGGTAGGCTGGGTGGGACTCGCAATGCATTAAAATCGTCAAACTTCACCAATTATGAAGCAGGGGCTCCCAGCCGGTTGAAGGGGGCGGCGGCCGATAGAGCCGCTGGGGCAAACACGCCACGAAAACCACCAAACAACAACAACAACTCAAATCCAATTAATACCTAATCATGTGATGACTCGCGGAGAGTATTATCATTTGTTAATTGGTGAAAGAGGATCAAAATGCTAATGTTGACCCGTGCGCGTTTAAAATGATTTAGTAGAATTGTTAAATATTCAAACTCGTGATATTCTCATAGAAATATATAATAATTAACAATTAAAAATTAAATGAGAACATTAAATCTTTCAAACTTTTTATTAAAATATAAGACACTGTAATTCTTTAAATAACTTTATGTATAAAAATTGGTATACGTAATCCATTTATATACGCTACCTAAACAAACAATTACAATAATACGCATTCTCCTATTAGACGGTTTCGCAATACTATTATTTTAGAAACTCTCTCATAAGCTGTAGTTACTTTTCGGTTTCATTTATATATATATACCTCGATTTCTACCATATAGTTTATTTTTCGTTTTTAGTTAATTTTTTTTTATATATAATTTGATTATCTTTGTACCATTTTTATAGTATGCTTATTTAACTTTTAATTAATTGTGTGTATAGTTTTAGTCATTTTTTAGTTTTCTATTAAAATCTTTTTTTTTTCGTATAACATTGATCTTTTAGGTTATATTAAAAAAAATTGAATATAAAATAAAATTTCAAAAGTAAATACTCCGTATAAGATAAAAAAATGTATCTTATTTAATATACTTCAATTATGAAATATAATATATTTTTTTTAATATGGCGTATAACCAATAACAAAATAATAAAACTTCCTATTTTAGTTTCGGAAAAAATGAATATATTACCTTAATATAATAACAATCTTAAAATCGGAATATTTAACAAGTATATTGACATGATTTGTTTCCTTTTTTGAAAATCCTAATTGATTAAAAATATTAAATAGAATCTGTAGAAGTCCTAGATTTAAGCTAACTTTTTAAACTAAATACTTGAATTAAGAAAATTAATAATCACTAACAATATAATTACTAGATTAACGTTAGTTAAATAAATTAAAGGAAAAATTAAAATTCCACATGTCATTATACGATTGGGTGTGTATGGAAAATGTCATACACATTGTGTAAGTGTATCATCTTCCTTCCTCACATCCGCCGCATATGCACCATGACACCAACTCCATTTTTCCATCTCTTTCCGTCCGTTTCTCTCGTTCCTCCCTCCTCTTCATTATTCTAAACTTTTACCAAAACTAATAAATATTAGAATTAAATTATTAATTATCCAATAACCTACCAATATAAGAGTTTATATTTAAGGTGATTAGTAAATAGTAATTCCCTCCTTTCTTTGTTATTTTGAAAAATGTCAATTGATTAAGTTTATGGTGAAGATGGTCCAAAATCTATTTATTGAAGCATTGTGTATTGTATGAAGAGAAGATTATTAATAGTATGAGTCTTCAACCTTTATTCTTCTTCAAGTTTGTATGGAGTATAGCCTTAAATCCGGTTTGAAGATTTTTTATATTTTATTTATAAAAGCAATTTCATGTATGCCAAGTTTTCTTGAACTCTGAACTGATTTTTCATTTTAAAGAGTTTATCGTTGTAGATCTGAAATTTCTGGTTTGAGTTTCACGCAAAATTACTTTTCCGAGCACATTTATATCCTTGAATTTTTATCCGAGAAATATACTTGTTAAATTTACTAAATGTAGTTTAAACATTTTTTCTATTACTTTTACATTTTTTATGTTTCTCTTTCATTAATTTCTGTATTAAGAAGATTTCTAATTTATTTTAAAAAATTACTCGAATTATATATTTACTTGTTTCCTAGCCATTTTAATTTATTTAAATACAATGTATTTTGTAAGTGAACAATTTGGGAATTGAACCATTAGCAATGAACAATAATGAACCTGCTCTAATTAATTCCCAAATAGAACATGGCCCTGAAAATCAAGAAAGAAAAATTGCTTTTTGACTTGTTGACTTTCAACCACAGAGCGACATGTTAGCTCTGTGGTTGTTGTTTTAATAAGTAAGGATGTGGCAGACATATAAGGCACCGGTTTCAGCTTTAATATTATATATGATATATGATATGATTTGACTCCTCTTAAGTTCAAGACGGATAATATCGTCTTAAATGAGAATTTTTGCATAAATACGAAGTGTGGATAATAAAAGTGCTTTGAAATAGTATGTTTAAATGAAAATTACACTTCAATTTATGGTGTTCAATGATTAAATTGATTGTTTTGGTACATTCAAAATTAACGATATTTTTTTTACAATGTATAGATGATGGAAAACTCTCATTTGAGACGAGTATGTTTAAATGAAATTGTACTTAATAAATTAATTTGTAGTACTAAATGATATAATTATTTGTCAAATTACCTTTAATAAAAATGCATAAGGAAAACATAAATCACATATACTTTCAAACTAATCAAACTAATACGATCAGAACTTATAAAGTTTTAAATGAATTTTTCCTAATTATTCCATAAGATTTAAATCAAATTCGAGCATGTATATTTTCAAACGTATAAGACCATAGCGTTATTTAATATATTTTCTTTTCCAAATTTTAGATAGTTACCCGTGCATTTTTTGCACGGGTATAAAACTGGTAGTAAATGACACCCCAAATTTCCTTTTGCTTGCACAAAAAAATGTATTAAATAACGTTCTGGTTTTATACGTTTGAAAGTATATATATTCCGGTGTATGATTTAAATCTTATGGAATAATTAGGTAAGATTCATTTAAAAGCTTTTTCAACTAAAAGCTTATAACTTTATAAGTTCTGATCTTATTAGTTTGAAAGTATATGTGATTTATGTTTCCCTTATGTATTTTTATTAAATGTAATTTGACAAATAATTTGATCATTTAGTACTAAAAATTAATTTATTAAGTACAATTTCATTTAAACATACTCGTCTCAAAATGAGAGTTTGCCATTATCTATACCTTGTAAAAAAAAAGTATAGTTAATTTTGAAGTGTAACAAAACAATCAATTTGATCATTTACACCATAAATTATTTTAAGTATAATTTCCATTTAAACAAACTATCTCAAAGCACTTTTATTATCTACTCTTCGTATTTATGCACAAATTCTCATTTTTGACGGCATTATCCGTCTTAAACTTAAGATTAGTCAAAATATCTATAATACAAAAACATGCAAAGAGAAAATCAAACGATTTGTCTTATATGTACAAGCGAGATGATACTTGACCCGTTTTATTTAGACGAATAAAAAATTACTGGTATTTATGATGATAACATGATACTCCATTTAATTATTTTAAATACTACATATTAATGGAAACAAAAAACATTATACTCCCTCCGTTTCATATTATATGACGTTTTTGTTTTTCGAGGTGAGTCTTTGACTTTAATTTTTACAAAAATATATTAGTCTAAATGTTATAAAAATTATACCATAGAATTCTTTATTAACGGAGCTTTAAAATGAGTATGCATTTCATTATGTTTACTCTAATATTTTGAGAGATATTGAAGAGAGAAGGGAGTGTCTCTTAAAGTGAGAATGACATATAAAAAGAAACAAAGGGAGTAATATTTATGTAGTACTTTGTATCTAATTGCGCATTAAATTAATGAGTATTATTCGTTTTCATTATTACTATATTCAATTTATATTTTTTTCAATCTATTATTGTTCATTATAAAACATTATGTAAGTTATATTTGTATTATAAATTGTTGTATAATGTGATAACTGATATTATAATACAATGATGATTAATCTCTTCCATCATGCGTCTTAGCAAATGTGTTAAGAAATGTTGAAGGTTAACAAATTGAATTAATCTCTTAAAATTATGATGCCCCACTTAGAAAGTTAGAAGCCCCTTAAATTAAGGAGCCAACTAAAAGAGTTTAAAAAAATCTCCTTTTATATAAAGGAGATTCTTAAATTAAATAATTTAAAGATTAACTAGTTTTTGTTTTTTGTACAAATGAGGGGTGAACCCCGATACTAAACTAGAATTAATATGAGGAAAGGAAACTCCTAAAATATCTTCCATAAGAATAGTACGTAAATTATGGGAAGGTTGATCTAGGACTGAGACAGACAATGTTGAATCAATTCCTTCATTAGCGAGCCAGTTAGCTGCACAATTAGCTTCTCTGCTGTATAAATGGTCAATGCTGGACTAAAGGACGTATACCATTGCTTAGTAATTGATCATCTCGGAAAAAGATTACACACGAGCTGTTGTCCATGAGAACGAGGAGCTTGGTTATTTCAAATCACCGAGAGTGCTCAAGACCCGCTAGAAGAGCTCTCAATTCTGCGCGCATTGAATTGGAGACACCGCAAGAAAATAGATATGTTGAGAAGAAATTACCCGTATCATCTCTGATAATACCACCACACCCTGCCGGCCCTGGCTTTCCTTTCGAAGCACCGTCAGTATCTAGAAGAAACCAACCAAAGGGAGGGAGGTGCCATCGAACAAAAGTTTCGTCATAAGTATGTAGTACCGGGAGGTGAGGTAAGTAGTGCGAACAGGTCGAAAGCGTTCTTGGAGGTGGCAAATAGTTGGTGAAGGAAATAAACATAGTTTGTCGGATTTTCGTCTCCTCTACCAAAGACGACATTATTCCTCCACTTCCAAATCCATAGGCAAGTGATAGTGAATTTCATAGGCCAGTCGAAAGAAGCAAGACTTGAAGTATTACGGTCGTTATCCGTGACCCAACGAGGAAAAAAGATCGAGAAAAAATCATCGGGCGACATGAGGAGCCCTAGCTGTATCCATATTTCTGTCAAAAAAGGGCATGACCGCAGCACATGATCCGTGGGATGCAAGCCATACGAACATACGTATCCGTTGGTGAATCGGTAAATTCCAAATGATATGGCATTCTAGTGTGTCGGGCTCATGTGGAGGCTCATTAGCACGAAGAAGAAAAAGCGCGGATTTAATGGAGAATTTGCTGCTAGATGTATAATTCCAAAACAGAGTATCTTTGATACCGACTTCTGGAGCTAAAGTGTAGGCTTTGATTTTTTGCAGCTCCTCTTTTAGAATATAGTTAGAAAAAGCGTCCCATTTTCATCCCGAAGTTTCATCCCACATGTCACTAATTGTAGCTCTCAATATCGACTCAAGGATGGGTAAAATATTTTTATCTGAGAGGCATCCGTCGTCAACCCAAGAGTGGTCCCAAAATAATGTAGTCCTCTCATTACCTACCGCGTCTGAAGCTCCTTTAGCTATGATTTTTGTTTGAGATGTAATACCTGGCCACACGCTTGACATATTATGACGAGGTTCGAACATATCGACATCACATATTCCGTTGCAAAATTTAGATCAAGGATTGTCGCCCATAAACTAGATGGTTCAGATAGCACCTGCCATCCTACCTTAGTTAGAAAGCCAGCATTCGATTGTCAAGCGGACCTAATACCAAGTTCAACATTTTTCATCTTCCGAATTGTTTCCCAAAAAATCAAATGAATTTTCCGAGTAGTTTCATCTCCTCCCCACAAGAACTTCCGTGTTTTCCTATCCAAAGAATCACAAACCGAGCGTGGAATTTTTACTGTTTGCATATTATAAGTAGCGATGGTGGATAGTGTAAACTGGACAAGTGTGGCTCGACTCGCTAACGAAATATGTTTAGTTTTCTAACCTGCCGATCGCTTATAAATTTTTCCTCTAGGTGAGCAAAATTTGCTTGGATAATGCGACCATTAATAGTTGGGACGCCAAGATAGGAGCCCAAGTCACTTGTCTTTTCAAATCTCAGGAAGCTTGTTATTTCGTTTTGATTAGTTGTTGACGTATTTGAGGAAATTTGTTTTTTTTTGGATTTAGCAATACTTACTTTATCTCCCGAGGCTCGACAAAAATTGTCGAGTACAATGCTTATAACTTGGGCTTGAGTAATATCGGCCTCCGCAAACAAAACCATGTCGTCAGCAAAAAGTATATTTGGAGATTATCGGGCGATCTTTGCATATAGGGACCAGCCGCCAATTTTTATTTCTCACTTCTTTGTAACAACCCGAAATGTACCCTATTTTTCTAGTGAAATATTTTACGAATACTTTTCAGCATATTTAAGTTTTTAATTTAGAATTTATTGTTTCAAGTCGAATTTTGAATTTCCGAGTTCGTATTTGGAATTTCTGCGAGATTCCATGAGAATCCCGTTTGAAGTCGTCTTTGACTTTTCTTGACTTTTGAGTCGTCTTTGACTTTTCTTGACTTTTGAGTCGTCTTTGACTTTTCTTGACTCTTAAGTCAACTTTGACTTTCGTTGACTTTTCCGACTCACCCCGTAATTTGAAAGACCGAAATTATATTTGAAAAGTAATAAATTTAATTTATTTTAATTTATTAATATTTATTTGAATTTATGATAATTTAATATAATTATTTTGAATTTATTCGGAATTAAAGAGAAGGTTTTACGGTTTAACCCCGAACGTCATTTAACTATTCCCTGAATTCACTTAATCCCGAAACAAACCCGAAACCCGACGCTTGCTGATCACTCCGACTTCCCCATGTCACTTTTTTTCCTCATCTTCTATTCTTTTAATTAATATGAGTAAACTAAATAAAATTGCTAAGATATTTGTAAACTTTTCGTTCTGTCAACTAAACTCCGCAATCGCTTAACAAAACAGACCCGCTTCTCTCCAATTCACACGTCCTCTTTGTTCCTCTCTTACCTTGAGATTTTCTTTCTTTCTTCTTTGATTACATAAACCATAATATCTAAATAATATCTAATGTTTGATTAATTAACTTTAATGATTCTAATTAATTACCGATAATATAATTATACCCCGAGGTCAATTCCGTAACAAACAATTTCAAAACCCGACTCATATTTCCTCTATATTAGACCGCCAACACCCCTCTTTTACCCTCACTAATTATCAATCTTCATTTCAATAATCCGCTTAGCTACCTCCTTTTTTCAAAATACTTCTGTTAAACCGTTCTTGGTGTCTTCGTCGTTCTTCATCCGTTCTTCGTCGTTCTTGAGCAAAACCTTCATAACACCTTCATTTCTTAATTAAATCCGTCCTAACTTATATTTCTAGGATCTCCTCTTCGCTCCCCATCTTCAAGTACGTTTTATTTTAAATTCCGACAAATCGTTTTCAACACTTTAATTATGGAAAATCAAGTTTTAAGTTCTAATAATGTTATCTTGTCATTTCTTATAGGGGAAGATGTTGAAGACG
>JAIUZE010021368.1:0-19918 GCA_022085475.1 Heliosperma pusillum | reverse complement strand
ATATGTCTCCCGTTCAGATAACTTTTTAATTATGTATAATATTATTCCCTTTTTGTTATGAACCTTTTTATTTAAGACACCTTCGTTATGATGAATATATTTAATAGTAGGTTCCGGTTTTAAAATTTACCGATTTTCACTAAAGTGAACCTATTAGAAACGTATTCTCATCTTTTATTTATTTAAATTACTTGTTTATCTTTCCGCAAATTTGAGGGTGTCACATCTTGATCGATGGCTTGTTGTAATTTTTCAAGGCACATAACAAATAGATAAGAAGAGAGTGGGTGAAGAAAGGGGGTTTCCTTGACGGAATCCTCTTGTTGGTTTAAATTTCTCCGTCGCCTCATCGTTCCATAAAATTTGCATTGAGGTAGAAGCAACATACTCCATGATTGTGTCAATCATTAAAGTCGGGAATTGGATATTTGAAAGTCGCATGATAAAATCCCGTTTGAGTCGATCGTAAGCCTTTTCCAAATCTATCTTTATTGCCATAAATCTCTTGATACCCCGTTTTTTTGTTCATGGTATGTAACGTTTCTTGGTATATCACAATGTTGTCAAAATTTTGTCTACCCGGAACAAAACCGCTTTGATTCTCGAAAACTAATCTAGGCAAAACTTTCTTAATTCTATTCACATTAACCTTGCTAACGATCTTATAGACAACGTTACACAGGCTTATTGGCCTAAATTGAGAAAAATACTCCGGGTCAAAAACTTTTGGGATAAGAACTATATGTGGCTCATTAATACCTCCAGGCATGCCTTTACCTTTCAGATTTTTTAAAACCATAGAGCAAACATCATCTTTCATCACTTGCCAGTGCTTCTAGTAGAATAGTGCCTGGAAACCATCAGGCGCCGGAGCCTTAAGCTCACCCATGTTGAAAACCGCTTTTTCTATCTCAGATATGGAATAATATCTCGTTATCCACTCCTAGTGCTCATTACTAAATACTTGAAAAGATCATAAGGAACATTAGTAATAGTATCATGTGGCATGTCATCAGTATATAGGCTTTTGTAATAGTCAATAACCAGCTGCTTCACGTCCTCCTTATCAACGACCCAATTGCCCTGGTCGTTCTTAAGCGAGGTTATACGATTTTTCCATCTTCGAATTAGCGTGCTAACATAAAAAATAAGACGTATTTCGATCACTGTCCTTTAAGTACCCGACCCTAGACTTTTGATAACACAGGAATTCTTCACATTCAAGAACATCTTCTAACTCCCTTCGAATTTTGGTGATATATAAGAGACATGGGTATATATTTAAAATGCAAATTGATATAAAAAAAACCAAACTATTTTACTTTTTCAGATATATAAATTTGCAGCGGAAATAAATTGTCTTTTTGTGGTTTTTGTATGTATTTGAACGGAAAAATAAAAGATATGAATTAGCTAAGACAATCTCGCAAGATCACTCAACTAAGACTTGAATTAGATAAGTGATCTCGCAAGAAGACTTGAATAACTCGATTGTGTAACTCTCAACCTCGCAAGATATCAAGCTAACACGAATTCAACCTCGCAAGGAAGAATGGTTATTATTTCCCTCTCGCAAGAAGTAAATAATAGAAATTAAATCTCGCAAGATAATAAGAACAAACAAGTATAAACTTGAATTCAATTCTCAATTGTGTGTTAAAAAATGATTACATCTTTATTTATACTACTACTAATTACCATAAACTAACTAGATAGAAATTAGGAAATAGTGTGAACACTACCTTATTAGTAAATAAGATCACCACACTATTTTATTCAAATTAGAAAAATAATAACAAAACTCTATTTAGAAAAGTAAACTTGAGAACAATTTAAGTCAAGCTTCCATCTTGCATAAATTTTGAATGTCACGTTCAATTTGCGTCACTCGCGTATAATCTGGACAACTCAACTTAAAACGATCATATCTCCTTCGTTACTTAACCAAATAAAGCGTGTGACCACTTGTTGGAAAGCTAACATCATGTACTTTCATATCCAAGTAAAATCGTATCAAAAGTAGCTATATATTCGGAGATATGTAGCTCTAAAGACAAGGGAATGAATCTGAAATGTCAAGAGTGACTTAAACTTGCATTTTAAATATATACCCATGTCCCTCATATATCATTTGGATTCTAACTTAATAAATTGCTTGTTCGTCGGATCAAAAGATGTTTTGGGCAGCCTTCTATTCGTGCGAGAAGCTGTCGTTTTAACTGAAAAATATTCCCAAATACGTCCTCGTTCCACTTTTGTAATTTTTGTGAGAGGTTTGATAATTGATTGACCATATTTTCATAGGGACCCCAGCTATTTGATACGAATTCACTAAATTTCTCATGGGTTAACCAAGCAGCTTGGAAATAGAATGGTCTATGAAGGGATTGTAAGGGCACGAATCCATTCGGAGAAATTAAAAGGGGACAATGATCCGATTGAAACGCGGGCAAATGTTTCACACTGGCGTCACTGAAAACGATGCTCCATTCACTATTGCATAGAGCTCTATCGAGGCGAGAACTTCGTCGGGTTTCAACCGAGTTGCCTCTAGCCCAAGTATGGCTCGGTGCAGAAAACTCAAGTTATAGCAATTCACAGTTCTCAATCCATTTAATGAAAATATCGCATCAACGAGCCATGTTGACGTCCCCACCGTGTCTCTCATCCAAGGAACGAGTTTCATTAAAGTCTCCTGCTATGAGTCAAGGGTGGTTGTTGAGGTAAGCATAATTTTCAAGTTCTGACAATAGCTCTCTTTTATTGGTCAGATTAGGGCTACCATATACTGCTGTAAAAAACCACGGAACTTCTCCACGTCTATTAACTTCAATCGTGAGGAATTGTTGATGCTTCGTAATAGGGGAAACGTCAACAACATCCTCCTTCCAATAAAGCCTTATTCCACCACTGAAACCAATAGTATCTACGCGAATATGACCGATGTACCCGAGAATATTTCTAAATTTATCGGCATGTTCACCTTGCATGTGAGTTTCGTCAAGGACAAGTATAGAAGGTTTATATGTCCTAACTACTTCTTTAAGAGCATGAACTTTATTTTTGTTGCCACTACCTTGTAATAATTCACTAGTTGTAAACATGTGCAACATTACACGGGTATGTTTTTTAAAAAAAATTCATTTTTGAAATATTTATACGGTATGATCACTCAAATGAATATAAGTACATTTATTTTATCCTTTGCCTCAATTATTTATCTTTACATACATTTTTTATATATGTAAGGAGTGTCATAACCAAAGGTAAAAGAATAATTGCAATGGAGGGATTATTACTCACTCCGTCCTGGTCATTTGTTTACTTACTAGCTACTCTTAAACCCATGAAGATTGGATGAGTATGCAATTTAAACATTGTTATTATAAATGATATATATTATAGATCATGATTAAGATTTGTATGAATTTATATTCAAGATCATGTTGAATTATAAATTATTCATAATATTAGTAATTAAGTTATTCTAACATGCGGACATAAAAATACATTAAGTTTATGGAAAATGAGATAGCGTCACCCGGTGATACTCAACTTGAGTACCACCAAAGGCATTTGAGTCAAATTTTCCAATTTTTATATTTTCATTTGTTTTAGAAAATATCAAAATGATTAATTGGTTAATGGTAAAAGTGGAAGTTTAGTTTCTCTTTCTGCGTAACAGACTTACCAATTTGACCAACTCACCATAACTAACAATTAACAATTAACAAATTTTTACAAAATAAAAACCATTGATCAAGTTCAAGGCACTTTCTATACATAAAGGCTCGATCACTAAAACCGACTTAAGTAAATCTCGCGACGCTAACATGTAAGTTTGAGGGTATTAACCCCCCTTTTAGTGTTGTTTTGTTAATTTTAGTTCTTATTTTGTAATCCCTCCGTCCTGGTCATTTGTTACCATTTCCATTTTAGGGTGTCTCATTCATTTGTTTATCTTTCTATATTAGAAAGATAACCCACATGTCATCCACCAAGTACCACCACAAATGGTCCCCTACCTTTTTCTTAATAATTGTGCCAAAAGAAAAGATAAACAAATGACCGGGACGGAGGGAGTACTTTTTATACATTGCACAAGTTCAAAGCCTTTTTTATACTTGCTCTTCGTGAAGAAGGCTTGACCTGTCTTAACCTTACGGCAGGTCACCCCATCATTTACAAATGAGAATCTGTGATCGGCATAACAAAATTATACTCCGACTTGCAATGATGTTACCGGTAAAAGTAAACTTCAATTTTGATTTTTACTAAAAAAAAAACCACAAATAAGATCCTACAACCAGATGTATATGAGCATGGTACATCCAATACCAATCTAATCGAGCCTATATGCAATTTTTTCGAGCTTTTAAAATTTTTAGGTGTCAAAATTAAAATCTAAATGAGCTTATATGTATTGTTTTTGAGTTTTATTATAATACTTTGAGTTTAAAATTTATATAAAGGTGCTGATATTCTTTTCAATAAAGCTCGTAAAATGTACATATAAGCTCAACTTGTTTGATGCCCAGGTACGGAATTACTTTTTCACATACGAACTTTACTCTTTCACATACACTTTTTCATAAAATTTACATACTCTATCCTTTTACTAAACAAAATCTCTCTTCTTTTTTCCCAACATAATCATATTCACTTTTATCCTTAAAATTAATCGAATTAATTCTTCTATACATCTAGCCTAAAATCGAATCTAATACATGAACAAATGATTGTACTTCTACAATTGATGAATTAAAATTTATTATAGCAATTGTGAATACTTTTTTTTAAAAAAATTAATATGCTTCCGGGTGGTGGCTAGGGTGGTCGACGACCGTACATGGGTCGTAGTGGTCGACGACCGTACATGGGTCATAGTGGTCAACGACCGTGCGAAAGGGTTAGCAGGTGGAGAGTGGAGATGGGTGCTGGAAAGGCGCATGGTTGAGGCCGGTGGAGGTCGTCGGTTGGTGGTTGAGCGACTGACTGTATTAGGGTAGGGGCCGTGAGTTCGACGACTGATGGTGGGTTGTGGGGTGGTGGTAGTGTGGTGGTGGTGGGGAAGGGAGTAGTCTTCCTGTTGTTCTGTTTTTTTTTTTTCTTTTCTCTTTATATTAATTAGTTTTTAATTATTGTTCATTGATTATTTTAATTTGAATTTTGTTTAGTTAACTATTGGTGGATGGGAATGACGGAGTCCGCAGGAGCTATGTCGCCGGCAGCGTCTGATCGGAGTGGTTGAAGGGAGGTGGTGTAGATGGTGAAGGGAGAGAATGGAAAAGAGAAAAAAAAACAGTTGAATGAGGATAGAGAAAATGACAAGGGTATAATTGTAAAAAACGTATGTGAAAGAGTAAAATACGTATATGAAAAAGCAGATGCTGAAGGTGTACTAATGGGCAAAAAAAACAATTCCAATATTCCAACCAACGTACCTTAACTTTTGCTCTCCCATTTCCTCCCACATTTATGAATCAAAATGTTAACATTCCCTCTTTTTGGTGAATTAATTATGATCAAACTTTAATAAAACCAACAACAACAAAAATGGCATCTTCATTTTCATTCAAAGAAGACAGCTTGGTGGAGGAGAAACTGTCTTCAATGGTGTCACCTTGTGGTGGAAAACCCTTTTCAAGAACTGCCCATCTTCTAAAACCCTCATTTCCTAAAACCCTTTTTACCCTTCCTCCTATAAATCATCTCCCTACAAAACCCATTTCTGAAATTCTCAAATTCTGCTCAAAACTGCATTTTCATGGTTGGAGAAGCACCCCATTGAAGAATTGGAACTCTTGGGTTGAAAAAATGCGAGCTTTACATGAACAAACTTGGAGAAAAGCTTCCATTTTTGAAGCTATTATGGCTTCTACACTTCAAATTCCAAAATGTTGTGATTCTTTGTTTGTTTTTGCTGAAAAATGGTGTCCGGAAACGAGCTCTTTTGTGTTGCCATGGGGTGAAGTTAGTATAACCTTGGAAGATATCAGGGTTTTGGGTGGTTTTTCTGTAACAGGAGATTCTGTTTTGAAAGAGTTGCGTTCGAAAGAATTGCTTGAAATTGAGGAAAAGTTGCTCAGTGTGAGGTCTAAAATGTTGCGGTCGAAGCATAAGAAAGCATCCCAACTACAATGGATGGAAATTTGGATGGAAAAGGGTAGCGAAATCGAGCACGAAGCATTCTTGTCACTTTGGTTATCAAGGTATGTTTTTCCTGCTGATGATCCCAGTACTATCAACAAGAGTGTTCCTGCAATTGCTGTACTTTTAGCTAAAGGAATAGAAATTGCTCTTGCACCTGCTGTTTTAGCTAGTATTTATAGAGATTTAAGGTTGTTGAAGGAAAAGATTGAATCTTTGAGAAGTATAGGTGATCATGAGAGTAAAGATGTGTCCACTCTTAAACTTTGTGCACCTTTGCAGTTGTTACAGGCTTGGATTTGGGAACGATTTCCTGATTTGATTCCCAAACCTAACCGTATTACGGGTGGAGTTAGACTAGAAAGGTGGAACAAGGTGAGAGTTATGAAGAATGATGGTGTGGGTGAAGCTGTTGATTCTAGTGCTGAGAATTTCATTTGGCGGCCTTATTCGATGCCCTTGAACAATTGGTCGTCTTGTGCTAACCTCTATCCCGAAAAGGCTGGATGGGTGTCTCCTGGTTTTGGGGTTGGTTTTGATCTTGAGTCTTATGCTAGATGTATAAGGACTAGTGAATTGGTTGGATTGGAAAACGGTTATGTTGAGAAATATCTCCCTCATCGCGTGTCAATGCAATTCGGTCTTGACCAAGATATCCCTTGTGTGCTCCCTTACCTCGCTGAAAGCAATATGATCGCCTGTACAGATTATGATAGGCCTGTCTTAGATGAAAGGTTGTATGTGCCATCAAGGCTCTTTGAAGGGGAAGTTACGGTGGAGTACCTTAAGTGGTGGAAGAAATCTAAAACCAAGGAGAAAAATGTTAGCTGTCCTTTTAAGGGAAGCCTGAAAGCGTCAATGGCTTGGACCGAAATGCTGAAAATTAAGAAGGAAATTAATGAAGCTGACGTCCCCCCTGGTTTTGATCCAATAGGCAAAAGGGCGTCAGTAGATGATTTATGTGATCTACCTAGCTTTAAGAGGTCAAAAGGATCTCCATGTCATGTTAGCTCCAAAACCAAGAGCAATGATACTAATGTTTCTTCTCATTTCTCTCCGCTAGATAAAGGGATAGAAGTTGAAGATGATTCTGATGATCACCTAACACTGTCACAGTTGTTCCGATCAAATTGTTCTAAAAGGGCAGATAGCCCTCTATCTTCTGCTGGGGATAATAACTCTTTGCAAGAGGCAAGAAACAATGCTGGAGACACTAGGGAGATTCAATGTACAACGGTTGGGCTCACTACCGAAGTTGATATTACAATTGATGATAAGAGTCCTAAACAAAGCACAGTGGATAGCAACAAAAGAGTAGGTGAGGCTAGTTTCAGTTGTATCTTTGAGTCTTCTAGGATGAGTCTCTTAGATCGAATAGCTAGGCTCGAGAGGATTGTAGACTGGGTGAAAGCAAAGAAAATGGGTTAGGACTAGAGGGTGTATGATATATGGTGGATCCTCGATGTACATGTGCGCGAGATTTGCGGCCTTTTTTACTATGATATTAGGCTGATTGTAGTAATTTGGAAACCACGCCCTTTTCGTTAAATATTTTGGTAGGGTGGTATTTAATTCTGAATAGATACTCTTTGTACCATTTTGAAATGAAATGATGTGCTTCTGTTATAAGAGATTCTGTAGTATGATAACTTAGGGAAATTGTTTTAGAGAATGGTGCTATCCTCACCTTGTTAATATGATTGCATCTGTTATCTCCCTATAATTACAAATGCAAGTCACCTACTTTTCCCGAGCCTGTGAGTCTTGTATGGAGATGGTCTCACACATGAGACCAAGCCAAATCCTCATGCATTTTTTTAACTGTTTAGGTAATGAGCGTAACTGCGTCGATTTTCCCTTATGAGTTTTTGTGTTTCCTGGCAAGTTTTTGTCTAGTTAAGGATTTCTGCCTTAAATAATAAGTTTCTCTGGGAGTTCTCCATGTTGAAAATCTAGCGGATAACTCATACAGCATATGGATTACAAAATATCCTGCGTAATTTCTAAGCCATGAATTACTGTACTAATCTCGTGGATTTAGTGCTGATAGTATGGAACTATGAAAGACTATGTTGCGTGTACTAACCAGTGATGCTGACTATTGACCTCAGAAGTGATATGGACATTTCGACTCATACCGATTATCCAATTCCATTGAGAAGATATTGAAAATCTACATCGAAAAGAGTACAAGGATCAGTGTAAGCCTGCTTTACAATGTTGAATTGTTAATCTTACATTTATTATCTAGTCGCTAGATGCTATACATGGAATCAGGCATGAACTGCTGCCGGTTTTCGCTTGTTGGGGTATGTTACCCTTACCGCCTCAAGAATCTCCTATCTCTATAATTTGTTTCCTGTTTTACAGTAGAAATGGATTTCATTAGACAATAAAGCAGTAATCTTGCGTGTTGGTAAATGACTTGCAGAATAGTGTTCATCCTTTCTCATTGCTTTGTTGGGTGTGTGACGAAGTTTTAAATAACAATCATATAGGGAGGGATGGAAGGCAAAAAAACATTTTTGATTCCTGCTTTGCGACGTAGGATAAACCAAGTTGCCATTTATGTTTAGAATTGCTTTAAAAAGACAGTTTGTTAAGTTGTAGAATATGGTATCTCATATAGTCCTTCATTCACTAGACCATGTCTTATGAAACTATCATTATTTTCAAAATTGTATTCTTATATCTAGGACCATGTTTTCATCTTTCATGTAGATTTATCGTCCGAAGCCCTTACATTTGTGATTCAATGAGGTGAAGTTTGGAATATGACTTTGCAAGATATAATTGTTTTCTAGGGAATGTGTGGGGGTAGCTACTTAATTACAAGAATCATTCTAAGGTACTCTATTAGTTTCAGTGAAAACAGCACATTGGTGAGTGTATATCAGGATTGAGGAGATTATGTTATAGCAGACTTACTGGATAAAGTTTGAACTTGTGTATTGATGAAAATATGATTAGGAAAAGTCAATGATGAAGAAACGATTGTTGTTATGCCCTTCGAGACCTCTTCCTTGAAATCAAACTCTAGTTCATGCATTAGCGAGCACAGTGCATTGTTTTACGCTACTTTCACTGAGCAACTGTACTTTGTGGAATTGTGGTTATCAGTAGTGCGAGAATATTGTTCTCTTCGTTTAGTTTGTACCTCGTATTGGCAATATGTATGCATGTACTTAATTTTCCTCTATTAATCGTAGTAGTTGTATTGCTGAGTATAGAGTAGCTGATTCTGAATTTCTGATTTAATTTTTAACATCTCGCATGGCGTATTTACTGGTGCTATGATTCTTTTATCTTTGTGTATCACGCTATCTTTCTCTCCGTTGTAATGACGGTCTGGTTCTTCATCCTTAGCTTGCTTATTGCTAGTTTGGTTTCTTCAACATATTTTAAATTGTCACCATGATTTATTATCAGCCATCAGGTAATCGTTTTCAAAATTATGACAGAAGCGGTCCAAAACATGGCATCATTTTAGACTATGAACTCTGATAGGTTTAAGTTTTATGCCTATTTTGCCTGCTAGTCAATGACAATAAATAAGAATGAGATCTTTTACCTTCTCATTCAGCATATCTGCCTGATGTGCCACGTGTAAGCCTGGTAAATGGTTTATTCGGGCACGGGCTGCATTAGTTCTCGTCAAGTTATTTAGGGCAATTTCGATTTGGATTAGGGTTGCGTCTGTCATATCGTGGTAGGGTTTGAGTCAACTCATTTCGGGAATGCTTGCCTTTGGTCATGTTACTTTCGGGTTCAGGTCGAGTCAAGTTTAATCTGGTTTTTTTGTTATATTCAATATTAATATTATCCTGTTCGGGTACAGAATAGCTTGGATGGAGCCTGTTTTGCTGGAAGCTCAAGTGCCATCATTTGCCCTACTTACCCAAATCTAGGTTGCACATAGAATCAAGGGGTCGTTTGGTTCAAGAGCTTGAAAGATGCATCGTATTATTATACTCCGTAAATCATAAATAAAAAGTAGAAAGATTGATTGCATAAATAAACTCAAACTTCCATAAATTCCCATTGCTGAAACAAGCCCAATAGAAAAGCTGCCATTAATAAATGAAAAATGATGATCCCCAGCGTAGAATTGAAGATTTAATTCAACGTCTTGAACGAGAGATGGAAGCCTTCAGACAATAGGAGGCAAATCAGGAAAAGTCTAAGGCGGAAACAACGAATGACTGAAATTAGGAATCGTAATCTTCGACATGGAATTCATCTTGATCGCCCTCGCAGTGAGGATGAAGGGTTAAGTCTACGCAACAAATACATTGTTTGCATGGCAGTCATGGTTCTTAGCATAATGATGCTCGTCTATTACTTTAATAGCATGGCAGTGGAGGCCGGGAAATTGCCATTGTCTTTCGTTACAGGGCTAGTTGTTGGTGTCTCCATGCTCGCTTTATTTTTATAGGGCATTGTGAGAAGACCGTTTTAAGTAAGACTTATTTCTATAGGGCTAGTTGGTGTCTCCATGATTACACTCTTGTAGATTATTCATTTTTCCAATTTATTATTTAATTTAGTATTTATTATGGTGCTACTTACAGCAATCACACTATGTTTAATCTGGATATAAGGGCCGCCCCATCCACCTCTAAATTCGTTAGTTCATCTGTCAGACTGGGTAGAAATTGTAATGTAAGGGATAGGTCCGAGAGTATGAGAAATGAGGAGGAAGTTATCATTGATTTCGACCTTGGTACGACTCCTGGTGGAAGGGTCTACCCAGGCATGAGGCTCACTGTTACAGCCCAACCTTTTGCTGGACCAGTACTCTTCAATCATAGGAATAGGGAACCAAACAATGAAAATGTCGTCAATGGCTTCCGTTAATATTTCATCTGCTATGAATGTGGACATTCCAGTAGTTTCTAATACTTTACCAGATCAGCTCAACCCTCTATCATCTTCAGTTCCTTTTGGAGTTAATGGGAATCCTGTTGCTAATGAAGGCCTCAACACTGCTCAAGGGGGCCTCCCTATTCATTTAAACTCATCAGAAGGAAGGAAAATCTTGAGTTCTGGAAAAGCTAACTCAACTGGTGAAATACCTAGGAAACATTACTCTAATGAAGATCTATCTGAAAATAGGGAAGCTGATATTCCTGGAGAAGCTCTTTTATCTCTGGGCAATGCAAAGAAATATCTCTCCCATATAGCTAAGAATTGGTGATGATGATGTTGCACAGTTGATGGAGGAGTCTGATGCTGAAGAGGAACAGGTAGGGATGGCAATGGATCGGGTTGGATCGCTTTTTGAAGAATCCATATTCAATCCACAATTTTAGTGGATCACCAATCCATATCCAAACCCGATCCATATCCAAAAACCGATTATCCATATCCAATCCACCATTTTTTTATATTATCCATACCCGATCCAAAACCCGACCCAAAACCCGATCCATACCCAGTTCAACCCGACCCATACCCATTAGAAACCCAACCCATACCTATTTGGAAAATAGCAAAAAAAAAAATTAAAACATTACAGTTACACTCGTTAACCATTAAAGTTACACTCAGAAATTAGTGAGTTTACATATAAAAGTGTCAAAATCAATACATTATTATTACATATTCAAATTTTTACATTGAAAATGGCCTAAAGTAGACTAAAGTTACACTCGTTAAGCATTAAAGTTACATTCGTAAACCATTAACTTTATACTAAAAAACGCTGAGATGTTACATAAACTTGTTTTAAAATCATCTAAATTCAATTTTTTTATTATTCGAAATCAAACAAGTTGAATTTTTTTATATTTAAAGTTACACTTACACTTTTCGCGGTTAGAATAACGCTCGTACAACATTACAATTACATATCTCTCTATCGTAATAAATGTGTGGCTGAAAATAGGACTCAAAGACTCACCATATATACTGGACTCAAAAGAACCTTAGTGAAAGTGCACCATATTTAATAATTATATAAATAATTGCGAGATCGTTGACATTCCACACACTCTCAGTACGTAAAGGTCTTGAAACTTTCATACAAGAGAAGAAACCCTGAAACAATGCAAAAGTTGTACTCCCTCATATTCTATTCTTCCCTATTTCCTATTTGGTCCATTAATGCTTTCTTGCCTATTTTCATTTTTGGAGGTGGGGATGTGTGTTTTGTGTGGTCCATATTTAATTGCATGTGGAGTAGAGTGTTTTGTATGTTCCAAATTCATTTCCTTAATCCTAGAGTCCAAATGAAAGGGAAAGATTACATGAAATAAGAGGGAATATGTTTTAATAAGAAAACATAAAAATATCTTTAACATATATTCCATCTGTAAATAAATGAATAAATAAAAAGTAATTATTAAATAAAAAGCTTAAACTACATTATCACATATTATGGGATTTGTCTTTCTAAGAGAAGATAAATGCACTTATTAGAAAATATAATAGGCGATATACAAATATGTTCTAGGCATCTAACTTGAAATTAAAATAAATTTATATTCAGATTAACTTGAAATACTTAAAGTAGAAAAACAAGTAGAAAATATAATAGGCGATATACAAATATGTTTTAGGCATCTGCCTTGAAATTAAAACAAATCTATATTCAGATAACTTGAAATATTTAAAGTTGAAAAATAAGGAGAGCTAAATTTACACGTATAATAAACAAAAGAAAAAATAAAAAATAAATAAATATAATAAAACATGGATTAAAGAGATACAAAAAAAATTGTGAAGATTTAGTTTTTGTAAGTGAAATGAAATCATATTGAAATTTGCATTTTAAAAAGGGTTTAGATCAGGAGAAAAATGGATATGGATCGAATTTGGATCGGGATAACGGTGGATATGGATCAGTTTCGGGTCAGTTATGGATCTTAAATGGATCGGGTCGGATATGGATATGAAATAGATCGGCATGGATTCGGTTCGGTTATTTTTTAAGTGGATATGGATTCGGGTTCTAAGTAATGGATTTGGATATGGGTTTTCAAACTTCGGGTTTGGATCGGTACTTTTCCTTCGGATCGATTCGGTTTCGGTTTGATCCAGGACAAAATTGCCATCCCTAGGAGCAGGAACAGTCGACGGTGAGTTTCAAGGGTGTTGCGAAGGTTGACCCATCTCAACCTCCTCCTAAACCATGATGGGTCTTTCCTGAAATTGTAGGGGCTTAAATAGCTCGCTCTCCCCTATAATTCCTAAAATAAGAGCGATGCTATCTATTAAGTATTATGATTTTCTGTTCTTATCCGAAACTAAGTGTCAAGCATGTAATGTAAATCCTATCTTTAGGTCGTCTGGTTTTGTGGAGTCTTTTGAGGTGGATACTGTTGGATTCTCTGGGGGGACTTTGGGTAGGATGGAGACAAGGTTCAATGGTGAATTTGGTAACTTCTCGTAATAATTTCATCATCCTCAAGATAAATAAGCTTGTTTCTTGTTATTGGTACTTGGTTTTATTTTATGGTGAACCAGCTACTTCTTTAAGAACACCAGTATTCGATCAATTGGGATCTTGGATTGATTCTCTTGATCAACCTTATATCATTGTTGGAAATTTTAATCAAGTGGAGTACAACTCGGATAAACTAAGCAAGAAAAAAAGGTTGTATAAATGGTGCACTAAATTTTAGCAAATGGAGAATTGAACATGAGTTGGTAGATATTCCGTATAAAGGACCGCAGTTTACTTGGTGTAACAATAGAAAGGGGATACATCGCGTCTATGAAAGAATTGACAAGGGATATGGTTCAAAGGATTGGTTTCATCTCTTTCTAAATTCCAAAATTAAACATTATCCCATTCAAATATCAGATCATGCTCCTATAGAGCTCGATTTAAATCTCGCTAAGATAGCTACAAAGAGACCGTATAAGGTGGAATCTTGGAGCTTGGAAAGCGAAGATTGTCTTATGCTCATTCGTGAAAAATGGTCTACGAATTTCGGGGGAACGAGTCAATTCAATTTGGTGAGGAAACTATCCTTAACAAGGGGAGCTATTAAGAAATGGTGTTTGGATAAAAAAAGAAAAGTGCAAATCAAAATGGGAAGATTTCGATGATCGAATTGAAAAGGCTATGGAAGCAACTATCAATTCTGGTAATGAATTAAATTATGATAATGTTAATAATGAACTAAAGGAATTCCTTAAAGCATCATCCCTCTTCTGAAAGCAGCGAGCCAAGATTAAATGGAGCCTAGACGGGGATACATGTCCTAATATTTTTTTAACTGGGTAAAGGGTCGTGCTGGAAGGAATTTTATTAGAGAGATCAAATGAAAAACGTAAACCTCATGCGAATGGACTTACGATCAGACAAAGATTGGCGAAATATTTCACTCATATTTTCACAATCTTTTCAACCCCGGAGAAGATCAGCAGCCTCCTACTAGAATCATATCAAAAGATGATGACATCTTTAAGGATGTCACTACAAGGGTTAGGGAAAATGATTTTGACTATCTAAATAAAAAGTTCTCCAAAAAAGGAGGTTATATAAGCGGTTTTTCAGCTGGGGGCTCCTAAATCGCTGGGACCAGATGATTTTCCTGCCATATTCTTCTAAAGATGTTGGCATATGGTTAAAAATGACGTTACTCTAGCTATTTTGGAATTCTCAACAAAGGACATCTTCTCTCCGAGCTAAACAGAACTTTCATCACCCTCATACCAAAATGTGAGGCACCACAGACGATAGAGGATTACCGTTCAATAAGTCTATGTAACGTTATCATGAGGATTGTCACAAAGTGTATCACCAACAGGCTTGCACGAATAATGCCATCCATTATTGGCCCTTTTCAAAATGCTTTTCTCAAGGGAGTCAAATTGGTGACAATATTCTTATTGCACATGAGCTCATCCACAACATAAATAAGCATAATAGGGGGAAAAGTGGGCGCTTTTTCTTTAAAGCTGATATGAGCAAGGCCTTCGATCGGATTAAATGAGATTTTCTAGAAGCATCCCTAAACTGTTTATCTTTTCGACCAAGGATCATCAGATCATGAGTTGTGTATCCTCAGTCTCTTACGAAATTCTATTAAATGGGTCACAAATGAGACAACTCAAGCCAAAATGTGGGCTTCGTCAAGGTGATCCGTTGTCACCTTTTCTCTTTATCATATATATGTATGAAAATTCTATCCCAGACCTTATGTGAATATCAAGACAAAGATATTATTCAAGGAATCTCGACCGGTCGCAACACAAAACCAATTACGCACCTCTTTTTTGCGGACGACACTATGCTTTTTCTTAAGGATAAGAACGATGCTTTCACGATATTAAATAACATCTTGGGCTAATATTGCGAGGCGTCAGGTCAAGTCATCAACAAAAAGAAGTCTGGAATTATTTTTAGCCCGAGCACGACCATGATGTCAGTCAAAATAGGGTAAAAACTCTAAGGGTGAAGCAAAATAAGGGGATTGGAAAATATTTAGGCATCGAAACTGATTTCATTAATTCCAAGAAAGAAATCTTCAACAACATTCAAGACAGGGTCAAGAATAGGATATCATCTTGGAATGAAATTTTTCTCTCACCAACGGGTAGATTGCAATTAATTTACTCTGTTATGTCTTCCATCTCAAACTACTTCCTATCGGTCTTCAAACTACCGGTAAGTGTGGCAAATAAGATAAATTCTTTAATGTCGCATTTTTGGTGGGCAGGGAGTAAATCAACGAAGACTATTCACTGGTGCAGCAAAAATATCTTAAGCCTTCCGAAATCACAGAGGTATTTATGTGCTAATAATGGGCTAATAAAATATGTGGTATGCCAATATCTGCAGGGGTATTTTTGAGAAAGAATGGGCTAATAAAATATGTGTCATGCCAATATGTCCCTCCTCTACAAATGACACAATTTTCTGGACCATGGCACATAATGGTACTCCCTCCGTCCCAATATTTGTTTGCCTTTGATTAAAATACTTCTCACAAAGAATAAAAAGGGCAAATAAATGATTGGGACAAAGGGATTATTTATTCGGTTAAAAGCGGTTATGCATTAGCAATAGAAGCACATCTGGAAAAATCAAGCTCTGAAAAAGACGTCAGCAGAGTTAGTCCAGCGGCAAAAGCTTTCTGCAAGGAGAAACTATGGAATCTTCCCACTCCTCAGGTATGAAGATTCTATTGTGGAAAATTTTTTCACACTCATTACCCACAAAAGAAGAATTCAACAAAAGAAATATTGCCATTGATTCTACTTGTTCTATTTGCAATGGCGATGAGGTTATTAAAACATTCTCCCACCTCTTCCGTGACAGTGAGGTGGTCAAGAGGATATGGGATGCGTCTTCTCTAGGAATCTCCATTGCAAGTCATATTTGCATCCCATTAGATGTATGGATTATTAACTGGTGCCGTTATTTATCATCGATTGATAAATCATCATCCCTTATTATCACGTTCATTTCTATACTATGGAACATATGGATCATCCGGAACAAGATTGTCTTCGATCACTGTGTCTTTTCTCCACAACATTTATTTGCTTTACAAGTGAAGAAGGCTATGTTGGCTACTGAGACCATGACGAGACGATCATTGTGTATTCGGTTTATGAAACGGAACCGGACGACTTGGCCTCAAGGAGAAACAAAATCCGGAATTACTATCCATTTTATGTCATTGGGGGAAGTGTTGCCAGGTTTTTCGGGCTAAGGTGGATGCAAGGTGGAGAACATCGTTAAATGCCTCAATAGGTTGGGTGGTCTATGATACACAAGGAGTAATTTTTAATAGACATGCGAAAGGGCTAGTGGCTGAGTCTGCTACACAAGCTGAAGCACTAGGAATTCGCGAGGTAACAAAATGGGCTATCATTAACAAAATACTTCACCTCCATGTGTTGTCCGATTATCTACAAGTACTCCTTCAGATTGACAAGGTTGATCAACCTCAACAAAAGAATATAGGCATTCTAAATGACATAGACTCGATGACTCCTTTTTTCCATTGTATTTGTTTTAGTTTTATCCCGCATAACTTAAATAAGCTAGCACATGGGCTAGCTTCTAGTGCGTTGGGAATGTAGTTTCTTGTCTTTTTACCGCTGCCAAAAAAATATATACTCCCTCCTATTCATAATAACATTCCCCCTTTCCATTTTAATATATTCACAATAACTTCCCCCTTTCCTTTTTTGGTAAACTTTTATACTTATTTTAATTACATCACCCCACAACAATACCTCACAATACCCATATTTTATCTTATTTTAATCACCTTACCCCACAACAATAATTATTTTAATCAATAATACCCCACAATACATTCTCTCTCTCCAATCACCTCACTCTATCACAATACTTTACCTTATTTAATTACTCACCCTTAAATTTTGGTCCATTCTTGAATGAGGAAAGTTATTATGAATATGAGGGAGTATATATATATATATATATATATATACTTATTATGGACTTCTTTGATCGACAAGAGGTTGTAAGTTTTTTTTTTTTGACAACGGGATAAGAATAGCCTAAACTGCCTTACGGGCAACAATATGAGCTATCATGTTACAAGATCTAAGATGATAGCTAATTGCTAATAGTATTACCAAGCCATACTTAGGATTACATATAACATTAATTAAACCTACTACTACATAACAAGACGAGATTAGAGCACCAAATATTTGATGGAGCCAGATAGAAAATTGGTCTTGAACGACTGAACTGTGACACCCTCAAATTTGCGGAAAGAAAAAAAATAATTTAAATACACAATGAAGGTGTCTGAAATAAAAATGGTCATTACAATACGGAAATAAAATTCTACAAAAGAAATATACAAGACGGGAGACATATCTCCCGTATAAATACTGAAATAAAAGGAGTGTATAATAATATACAATCCTAAGAACCGAATATAGGTCCAAGGTAATACTTCGCTCTCTAGCTCGTCAATGTACCCAAATATGCATTCACCACCTGTTCGACCGCATTAAATATAAACACGGAAGCCACAGTCAGTGGGGAGTAACTCCGAGTCCTCCCAGCCACGAAATGTCGAGTTTAATGAAACATGAATAACATAAAAGCAATGTATATGGAAAATACAAAACTTAAACATATATGATATGCTTTTCATGTTATGAAACAGATAACTAACAAATAACCTAGCATGTGAAAGCTATCATGTGAGACCGATAATAAACTATAACTCGAGGTAGGGAAGCTGGTATGCTAGCTCAGAGGTTCCTCTCAGAAACATGGCCGTGATACACTCAACCCTAATCAACACGTAATCATGTGAATCAGTTAACAATCGGTAATCCAAACGCTATCAATCTTAGCCGGCTTGCATCTCACCTTCTAAAACTCATAGAATCATACAAACATGAAAGACTAATACTTCTACAAACAGGCATAAGTTCTTAGCCCAGTCAATAGTCGACTTCTGTAACTCGAGGCTATACCACAATGTAGGAAAACATCCTAGTCCTAGACTGATCAGACCTAGCGACAACAGCTATTCCGCTCCCCGTCCCATGACATAACCGTCTATGAGAAACTCTACTAGGCGACCCCCTAAGCAGAGATGGCTAGTACTTAAGCTGGCTCCCTTCCCAAAGCGGAACTCTTAGGATGCCATGCCCCGACTTGTAGATAAGCCCCCCAGGCCGTGACACAAAAGCTATTAACCATGAACTATATACTCGTTAAAGACAGTACGGGCCTATCAATGTCATGGTCCAAGATACTCATTTAGAATTAGAATGGTCAAGACGCCATATACTCATAATTCTCTATGGGCACTTAGTCAACACGACACAAACCATATAATCAAAACAGTCACGGGAAAAACATCCTATCATGTGACTATTTGCATATAAATCATAATCAAATATCATATCGCCTCATATCTACTAAGGCTAATTCAGTAATTAAATACAACTTTACTTGAAGACAAATCCCCGAACCGAGTCCCGCGACGGGTCATCAGTCAAATCGGGGCTGACTAGATACTTAGTTTGACCAAACCCGTTTGTCAACGGGGCTAGAACAGAGTCTTTATCCACCAATAGGACATCAAAATCAACATATTCATGACATGGGTATTTTATTACTACTTCTAACATGTGAATTATCATATTATACCCAAAACCCGCTTGACTTAAATGATTTCAACGTAAACTACAATCTCGTATTATAATTTCTAACATGTGAGAAATAATAAATTTATGAAAACCTTTTTAATTAAATATTTTACTTATTAATATTTCCCACTTGCTAAATATTACAAAACACGATAAAAATGACGATAACTCAAAAACCGTCACAAGTCCCAAAGTGGGACCCACGGGCTGAGTTGGCCGGACCCACATGGGCCTGATTTGGGCCTCACGGCCTGATTTGGGCTAAATGGCTGTTTTGCTTTAATTTTCTAAAAACCGTTTTCCAATATTTCCCGCATGCTTTAACATACTTAAAACCCGTCAAAACAACAACCAATCAATCAAACATCGACACAACCCAAAGACCAAAACCCGGACCCACCATGGACCAACCCAGACCGGGTCTGAACCGGCCTGGACCGGCTGGTCTGGTCCGGTTTGGCCCCTCCTCCACGGTTCACACAACCAAAGCAACAACCCCCAATTTCCAATTAATTCTAACATGTTTTTAATTACTAACATCCATTTTTAAACATCCAATTTAACCAGCCAACATGCAACAATCATCATCATGAAGAAATCATAAAAATATAACAAGGACACCAACATATTCATAAATTCCTACAACATAATAAAATCA
>JAIUZE010021367.1:0-48874 GCA_022085475.1 Heliosperma pusillum | reverse complement strand
TATTTCTCAGGCCACTCTGAGAGTTCGAACTGAAAGCATGGCATGCTGATATAGATTCGTTTATCAGTTAAGTTACTCTCTAGTCGGGGAAACCACTCTTGATACTGATCACTTGTAAACTACGACCTTTGTGAATACGGACTTTGCAAATTGGTTTACATTGAGTGGGAGAAATTTATTATGGATAGGAGAATCGGTTATCGCACATACACTTGTACGGACAAGTGGGAGATTGTTGGAGCTAGTGTCCTCCAGTTAGTGCAATAACATAAATAAATCTCTGTAGGTTCACAGGGTATACTTTGTATAATAATCAGTTGATTAACGTTTATCAATAACGGTTGGCTTGCTAGATAAGTTTGACGTTATTGTCATACAGATGGCGGTGATCAACTGGTCCCTAAAAGTCACACCTATAGGATGTGTTTGAGAGATGTGATTATTTGAGAAAATAATCATATTGATGCCCTAATATATGACTAAAAGGTTAGTCAGTGTATTTGACTAAAAGGTTAGTCAATGTGATGATGAGACGATTATTTAATAATGATTAAATAAAGTTAGCTGAGACGAATTTACTGTAATTCATAAAATTGACTATAAAAAGTTATATTTAATTATAGTATATAATGTAAGCTAATTAAACATAAACCGTTATAATTAATTGGCAAATTATAAATATACGGATATTTATAATTAATGACGAATTATAATGTCGGTCCATGTAAAACGACGATTATAATATATTACATTATATTGGAAGCTAAAATGACCAAAAACGAATGTATCCAGATACACTCGGTTTTTAGTCAATGGGTAGTTATTTTGAGGAGACCAAATCTCCTCATATAAAACCTATGTGTGCCGTGAGAATGAGTAAGGGAAAGCAGGAGAAAATTCTAACCTAATTGATCTCTCTCTCACACAGCCTCTCTATCATTCACACAACAGACAAAAGTTAACAGTAACTTTTGACAAAATCACAAAACAAAAGTTAACAGTAACTTTAGTTCTCTTTCTAGCAAAGGAGAAGGGTATATCTCATACAATCTTGGGTGCAACGATTAGGAGGATATCTACTTTGATATCTCTGTTCTTTACGCCAATTGCTAGGACCGGGGGTTGATTTCTAAATCTCTACTCTTATTCATGTTTTCGTTTATGACTAGCATTATCAAGTTATTACTATTTCGTTATAATCCTATAATAATTGTATTGTGGTAATACCGATTTCCCACAGAAATGGAATAAGAACTTGAATAGGAAATGCAAACCCGGAAACTTGAATTCCAATTACAAGTAGAACAACTAAAATTGAAGAAAACTTAGAACTAGACTAAACTAAACTAGAGAAAACTAAACTAAACTAAAACTAAGAAAGAAGAAAAACTAATTAATCTAAAGAAAGAAGAGAAGTATGAGAAGAAGATTATGTTGTGAGATGTGTTAAGAAGAGTGGCTGGAGCTCTCTTTAAATAGCATTAGGGTTTCGTGGGGAAGGGGTCAAGCATTGAACATATAGGACAAAAATAGGAAGTCGAAGCAATTTGTGCGGAGCAGCGAACATCCCCGATCGGGTACACCACTTACCCGATTGGGTAAGTTGTATTCCAGGTCCTTTGACTAACGTTTCATCTTCCTTTGCCTATGACTTGACTTCCATCATCCCCCTTGACCTCTTCAATCGGATTTGTTGATAGGGTTTGATGTAAAGCGATGAATTCTTCGCCTAACTGATTGATCTTCCGACAACTACGAAACTGTCTTTGCTTCTTCTCTCTTTCGAATTAGTGAACCTTCTTGAAATGCCTTTCACTTGGTCAAGCTTGCTTCTTCAAATCGTCGGGTTCTAGGCAAATGCCCGGAAATATAGAAAAAGGGCGTAGAAACGTCACTTTCCCTACAAAACAGGTTAGAACATAGGAATTTGCCTAGAAGACGATATTAGCTCATAAAGTGGCTTAACAAAGCACAAATGACATACAAAACCGAGCTAAATTGGGGGTTAAAATCATACAAATATTCACTTATCAAACTCCCCCAAGCTAAACGTTTGCTTGTCCTCAAGCAAACACAACAAACAATACCAGGACAAGGGCTGCAAGCATTGGCTACTACACCATCAAGAAATAAATCTCAACATAAAGCTTGGAAACATAATGAATCATAACCCAAAAACAACGTGGGCAAGAATGATACATAAACATGGCTGAGATTTACATAACGGCGTAGCGCAAAGAATTTCACTATAGATTTTTCGGCTCTTGCATAATCTTTTGACAAATGGACTCTCACGGCACACTCGAACACTCAATCTATGTAAAAGGTGATTTCTTTATGTGTAATTATTTTTGAGACACTCACCTATCTACGACTTATGAAAATGTGTCCGCAGTCTAATATGGTAAACAATTCAAAACACAAGTCAAAGATCACAATGCACATAGAAAAGAAGCCGAAAAATAAATGAAGAAGGCTTTGGGAAATAGGTGAAAGGTGGACAAATAGTTATGGTCATGTGAAGGTTAGAATGAGCTAGCAACTGACCAATGATAAATGAATACTCAATCCAAACTTTCGATCAATTTCCCAGAAGACGAAAAACGAAGCCAGAAGGAACTGATTGGCTTATTACACACGAAACACAAGGGTAAACTCCTTCTAAACATTGAATTGACATTTTGAGGAGATACTCACAATTTTTTCTTTCTTTTTCTTTCTTTTTTCGATTTTTTTCTTTTTCAACTTTTTCATTTTTCGATTTCATTTTTTTTCTTTCTTTTTTTTCTGAACATAACATCACTTTTTGGACATTTTGGTTCTCCCAAATTCACTTTGACATAAAAGAACAAATCCTCTCAAAAGAGCATCCATACACCATAATCTAGCTACTAGCTCAAAAGGTAGGCAGTTTTTATGTGTAGCTATTATTTTGTGAAGCATTTGTATGAAGGGGCTAATTTTGAGGGGTAATTCAAAGTGAAAAAGGCTTCAAATCTTAGTGAATCATGAATACAATGCTTATAGAAATGAAATTAGAACCATACTTATGCGTTTTGACATGACACACATCACAAGGAGAACTACACACACCTAAATGAGACTGGGTATGGATGTACCAGTCTAAGGAGGTTCTACCTTACAATATATGTAACTTGCCAAATGTCAAGATCAAGCGTACTCATCTATAGATTCATTCCATGCCTACTGTGTACAAGACTTCCCCATGTATGCACAATTCAATAAATATTGAACCATTATCTTTTGAAAGCTCTAAGTTTGGGAAATGTAACATGATAGCATAGTAAAAAAGCAAGCAAAGCATGAAAAACATTCAATTATGTTCAGAAATTTTTTAAATTTTCTCAAAAATCTTCTTTTTCTTTTATTCAAAATTTGAAAAATGATCAACTAAAATGCAAAATGGGAAAATGCAATCCCTCCCCCAAGCTAAACATCACATTGTCCTCAATGTGAGCACGAAGACAAAATATGCAATGAGATGCTTAATGGGGAAAAGGAAAAATGAAAGAAGAGTGAAGCTTACTAGTCAGCGCGGACTCCCCCAAGCTAGTCTTTTGGACTTGACAAGGAAGGTCTTTATAGATTCTTCAAGAACTTTTTCATCTGCAAAATAAATCCTAACAAAACAACGAAAAAGGGAAAAATGAAAATAAAATGCAAAAAGAAAGGGAAAACACGGGTTGCCTCCCGAGAAGCGCAATTTAAAAGTCTTGCTGGACTCTTTATTATTGAAAATCATTCTTTGTGCCTTAAAAAACATGTCAATGCCCTTAGAAGTCGATCATATACCTCCGCATGAGCTATACAAAAACATATGTAAGCAATTGACAAGATATAGGCATGAAATATTGAAGGTAAGAATTGATATATCTTATCATTGTGCGCATGACAAACTTCATAGATGACCACTGAACTGCTCCACTCGTCAGTGGGAGATGGAGTGAAATGTTTAAGATCATGGAACAAACAATTAGTTCCCAGAATGTCATTAGTGGACTCTAATTGGGGGTAGGGTGAATCAAAGGATTGGGAATAAAAAATGGGTGGTTGATCCCACTTAATTTCAAGGCTAGATTCACAAAACCCGGTATCAGTTTCAAATAAATCTGGAATATCTTTAGCGAAGGGATTTTCAAAGAAATCTGATGACTCGATCAACAACTCTCCATTGGAGTCACAAATGGGCTTAACAACATCCTTGTCTAAAGTCTCGACTACCATATGGTCAATATCAATAATGGGGGTCTCAAAATTGTCAAATTGAGCGACACTAGAGTGACTTTCAATAGAAAAGGTTGGACCATCATCATCGTCATCTATTAATTCATATGATTGGGGAGAATTAGACTTACATGAGGGGGCTGAAAAAGCACAGGAGAAAATAGACTCACATGGGGGTGGTGAAAAAGCATAAGGAAAATTGATTGGCTTACTACTTTTAAACTGGGGTTCTTCCTTTTGCCTTTTGAGCATTTGAATTTGAGCCATGATTTCATTGATTTGCTCTTGGATTCTCAACCGCCGGTGCGTTTCATCTCAAGATTGAGATGCCATAAAATCCAAGAAAATCCAAAGTTCCTCTCCTCTCTTCTGATAAAAACTTCCACCACTCAATTGCATAGCCAGGCTATGATACTCAATGAGCATTCCATGAAGCACGACATGTCTCATATATGTCTCATCAAGGGTATACCCAAGCGAGATAATATGGTTAGAATAGCTATAAAATCGGTCGAGGTATTCATGGAAAGGCTCATTCTCGCATTGTGGAGGTTGGAAATAGATAGTCATTGAGAGAAAATAAAGCAAACCCTTTGAAAGAAAATATTCCTATTACCTGAGAAGAGTCACTACACTACAAGGAAAAGGTGAGAAAAATCTCAAGGAACAAGTGTTCCTCGAGGCAAAAAAAAAAAGAAAAAAAAAAGAAAAAGACAAGGTAAAACTCTACTAATCACAAATAAACAAAACCGTGCTCCCCGGCAACGGCGCCAAAATTTGATCGGGTTGTCGCGTACCCTAGTCAAAGATAAATAACCCAAACTAGGCTAACAACAAATTAATGTAATTAGGGAAGTAAGGGGTCGATCTCGGGGAGACGGGAGATATTTGTGAATAGTTATGGTTAGAGTTCTATCTTGTACGATTGTCAAATGTTTGTCACTAATTACTAAGTGCTATAATAAAAATGATAACAATACAATAAATAAAAGGATCTAGGGAAGTAGGTTTACACATGTAGATTAACGTATTGGTGAAATTGGATTTAGAATATGCAAATAATTCATTGTGAGTTCGTAAGAATGATGTGTTCATTACAATCACAGGTCAGATGGTCTAGCAGGCTTTTAAGCGATTTACTAGGTCTTAATCTACCATGTCATGCTTTGTCTATTCAATTCGCGTATCTCTACTTGGAAAAGAATTACATTCTAGTCAATGATTATGGCCAAAAATCGTCAACTATCATTACAATCCAAACATGCATAGACACAACGTTTTAAAGGCACAATTTCTTTTATCCATTTATCATCTCTTAATCAATCTAACATGGCTACCCTACACCCTAGAAAGGTGACTACTTATGCATGATTAACAATGAAAGAGCAACTAAGAATATAAAACTAAGGATGGTAAACATGATAAAGGAAATACTAAAAGAAAACGAAACTATAATGTGAAAACAAGAATAAGGATTACCGGAAAGGATGAGCAAAGATTGAAATGGAATAAGAACTTGAATAGGAAATGCAAACCTGGAAACTTGAATTCCAATTACAAGTAGAACAACTACAATTGAAGAAAACTTAGAACTAAACTAAACTAAACTAGAGAAAACTAAACTAAACTAAAACTAAGAAAGAAGAAAAACTAATTAATCTAAAGAAAGAAGAGAAGTATGAGAAGAAGATTGTGTTGTGAGATGTGTTAAGAAGAGTGGCTGGAGCTCTCTTTAAATAGCATTAGGGTTTCGTGGGGAAGGGGTCAAGCATTGAACATATAGGACAAAAATAGGAAGTCGAAGCAAATTGTGCGGAGCAGCGAACATCCCCGATCGGGTACACCACTTACCCGATCGGGTAAGTTGTATTCCAGGTCCTTTGACTAACGTTTCATCTTCCTTTGCCTATGACTTGACTTCCATCATTCCCCTTGACCTCTTCAATCGGATTTGTTGATAGGGTTTGATGTAAAGCGATGAATTCTTCGCCTAACTGATTGATCTTCCGACAACTACGAAACTGTCTTTGCTTCTTCTCTCTTTCGAATTAGTGAACCTTCTTGAAATGCCTTTCACTTGGTCAAGCTTGCTTCTTCAAATCGTCGGGTTCTAGGCAAATGCCCGGGAATATAGAAAAAGGGCGTAGAAACGTCACTTTCCCTACAAAACAGGTTAGAACATAGGAATTCGCCTAGAAGACGATATTAGCTCATAAAGTGGCTTAACAAAGCACAAATGACATACAAAACCGAGCTAAATTGGGGGTTAAAATCATACAAATATTCACTTATCATAGAGCTTCGTCATCAATGATCGACGCCAATTTAAAGATCCATTGGCAATCGCTCCACGCATATCATTTGGAAGAAGACGACTCCACACTTTCGTTTTGGCAAATTTAGTCCACCTTCTTAAGATTTACCTGGCATATGAGTCAAAGAATGCAAATGTGAGTACATTAATGGACTATGCATTATGGTGTAGTATGTGCCCACTAACAACATATATTACACCAGTTTTAGTTTTTAAAACTTGGAATATGAATATATAATAAGTAGTTATATAATAAGACAGCTAAATGTGAGTACATTAATGGAATACCAAGTAGTTATATGTATAACAAAAATGTACCCATGTAAGCATGATATGTTACCAATTAGATAAAAAGTCATATATCTCTGAAAGTGGCTACAAAGAATGCAAATTGGAGTACATTAATGGATTAATAAATATGATGTATTATGTGCCCACTAAGAACATATATGACACCACTTTTGGTTTTTAAAACTTGTAATCTGAACAAGTGATAATGTGTATAGAAAAGATGTTCCCACATAAGCATGATATGTTACCAATTGTTTAAAAAGTTATATATACCTAAAAGTGGTTACAGAGAATGCAAATTGGAGTATATTAATGGGTTAATAAATATGGTTTAGTATGTGCCCACTAAGAAGATATTTGACACTAGTTTTGGTTTTTAAAACTGTTAATCTGAATAAGTGGAAATGTGTAAAGAAAATATGTTCCCACATAAGAACGATATGTTACCAATTAAATAAAAAGTCAGATACATCTGAAAGTGGTTACAAAGAATGCAAATTGGAGTACATTAATGGATTAATAAATATGGTGTAGTATGTGCCCACTAAGAACATATATGACACCAGTTTTGGTTTTTAAAACTTGTAATCTGAATAAGTATGTTAATCTCCTTAAGATGTACCTGACATGGATTTAAAAAATGGAATGCATATGAAAGACACAAATTATGTGGAAGCAAGGAATACCTATTTTCTGAATTTTCCGACAAGAGCAATCAACCATCATGTTAGCGCAATCAAATGTCACATGATGAGTACTTCCGGATACACCAGGTGGGTGAACATCATACACTAGAATTGGGTCTTCAGTTGGGAGTAGTACAACCCTTGTACCCATAGCCACGACAAACGTTTTCTCAAATAAGCTGTACAATTCAAGTGTGTACATCTGAGAGGCGTGTTGCATTAAGTCGACAAGAGGGTAAGCGGAAGTAGGGGTCGATCTAATACAGTTCAATTATTTACGCTCCTCCTCACACCTCCATCGCTTTACCGTCCGTTCATAAATATGATAGAATTCGGTAAGTGAGGTTGTTTTAGTCGCCTGAAACCCAATAGCATGGTTGGTACTCTCGATCCGTTGGGAAGATAATATACCGGCAGAGAAGTAGTCTTTGTTTAATGCGGTTGACCATTTGTGTTTTAATCCATACAATCTTTGAAACCACACGTTCTTTTGAAGACCGTAATCTGATATCATTTTGCTCCAGGTTTCTTCAAACTCGTTCTCATTATAGCAGTCATTCAGATATTTGTTAAATGCATTATGGAATGTACGATCATATTTTAACAAGCCAAAGTGAGATTTCGCGTTCTGTTGAATGTGTCACTGGCATAACCTGTGTCGTGTTGTATGGTAAATCTGCAAGCAACAATAATGAGACGATGATGTCAAAAAGAACCCATAGAAAGGTATATTGTCACCATATATTTGGACGACATGTATAAATTGTAAGCACTAATACTAATATGTTGCCAACTAAACTGCGAGATGTACCTTCTCAATAGCATTATTCATTGCTAAATGTTGATCGGTGAAAATAGAGACTGGTACAGTGTCTGGCGCCATCGACTCATTGAAGACATTGAACAACCACTCAAAGGATTCTTGTCTCTCATTAGCCAAGAAAGCAAACCCAAACATCACGTTTGACTAGTGGTTGTTTATGCCAACAAATGCACCACAAATAAGGTTATACCTATTTGTTCGACATATGGTGTCGAAAATCACAACATCATGATATAAAAAGTAATCCTCTTTCATCATAGAATCACGCGAAAACACGTTACATAATCTTCCATCTTCACCGAACTAAACTCTGAAAAAGAACCCAGGGTCCTTCGCTTGTGTACTCGTCAACAAATTCATTAATGTTGACGCATCACCACCCTCGATAGATTTCATCTTAAGCCTATGAACCAAATTTAATATGGTCTCTTTTAGTGTGACCCACTAGGTCATCACCACCAACCGTTTTGGATGGAATCCTATACTGCACAGTAGGGCGAACCATAACTTTTGTCATGACCTCTATAAACTCACCCTCTGCATCCGTAATTTTCCTCTCAGAATGATGGTGATGTTGCCATTGAGGAGGAGTAAGTGGGTGATTGTGTTCAAGAGTATGGCTCAACACTTCCCACACTCCCTCTAGTATTCACTTGGATCCTTACATTAGCTTTGCAAAAGCACCGTGTCATAACATTTTTCTTCCCCTGGCCATTTGTAGCAAGACTTGGCTTTGCCTTCTTGCTGTTACCATGCTGACCTTCACATGAGCAAACAAAGTATCTCTCGAATTCGGGGGCACCTAGGGCATCTTCCCTACGAAGTCCGCTTTTCCTGATGCTAAATCCAATTGCTTGAGAATGCCTTTTGTATATCTCGTATAATCCCTCCCACTTCTCAGCCACTACACCCACTAAAGATCCGGACTCCTCAAAGACTATCCACAAAAGATAGAATGGTCACAACATTAAACAGTAAGGTTACATAAAGGAATCAAATATTTCACCAAACAAATAGGTCATAAGTGGTGACATATTTTTCCAAACATGCATTAAATGATACAAGTATATTCTTTGTTATTAAATATGAGACCTTTTATCTGAAAAAACAAAATTAAAACGCCAATGATGAGAACATCATAGATCACTATCGTATCAACCATTAAATGCAATGATTGTATATCATGAAGTGTCAAAAATCAAGCATTGATTAACTGTAAGCGTATACAAAAACACCATAAGTGATTACATGTTTATACAAATTCGAATTAAATGAACATATTACTTATTATATAACTTAAGTTTATCTCAAATATATCATGTTTATATATTCATATATTCATATAACTTATTATATACCACTTAAGTTTAATTTACATAGACATTAAAACTTAACACAACTCGATTAAAACAACTTCCATAAATATTAACCATGTTAAAACTCACCTTCATTGCTATGTAGAGTGTCGTTGCTATTGAGACCACCATGAGTGTCTGCTTGAACATCGTCTTCAAGTTCGTTCTCTAAGTTGATAATCTCATCCACGTTGTCCAATGTCATTGTTAGATTATATTTTTTTTAATTTAAATTAAATAAATTAAGAAATAAAATGAAGAAGGGGATTCTCATATGTGATATTCAACATGCAAGATTGTTGAAGTAATGAAGTAAGTTGAAGTCATTCCATAACATGGGGAGGATAAAAATGAAGGAACTTGAAGTAATGATGATGTAGGCATGCATGCAAGTTGAAGTGGGTATCATGATTGCTTCATATATGCATTAAATTTACTAGTACTTCATGCTATTATAATAATTGTTAGGGTTGCGGCTAATAAATGCACAAGTAGAGCCCACTTGTTGCCAATCTGGGTCAGTTTCTTGCAAACGGGTTAGATTGACCCGTCTTATTGTTTCAGACGGATAATGCGGTCTAAAATAAGAATTTGTGTTGATAGTTTATATTCCACTTTCCAACAGGCTAGAGTTTGTTAGATAGTTAGTTAGGATTAGGTGAAGCCTTCAACTAACTTGTAACTCTAACTAATTCTTAACTGACACAAACAACCCTTGAAGCTCAATTCTTATATTTCACAATAATTAGCATTAATACTTATGGTATATAACTAATTAGGAGGTAAATATTGTACTCCCTCTAAGTCGCTCTTTTGTTCTCTATTTCCTTTTTTATTTAAGTCAGATTTTGTTTCCTCTTTCCCTATATTGTAAGCTTTGTGTGATCCAAAATCAGAAAAAGGCTACACATACACAATGTGTATGAAAAAGCCATACACAACCAATAAAAATGTGACACGTGGCAAACTCAAGTTAGCCTTTATTAGTTAGTTTAAGGTTAGGTTAGTCATTTAACATATGTAGTAAACATGTTAACTATATTTATGGAAGATTTTTTATTCTTTGTTATAAATACATAATATTGATGAAATTTTTTTTATTTGGTAATACATTTCGATTAATGACATTATCATCATCATCATTAATAATAATAATAATAATAATAATAATAATAATAATAATAATAATAATAATAATAATAATAATAATAATAATAATAATAATAATAATAATAATAATAATAATATTATTATTATTATTATTATTATTATTATTATTATTATTATTATTATTATTATTATTATTATTATTATTATTATTATTATTATTATTATTTTTTGCAAGAAAAGGTATAGATTCTTATTAATCCTCAAGGAAAAAAAAGAATACAAAGTTCTTACAATAATATCCCCTATGAGTTAAACAAATATCCTTAGTAATAGCTAAAATTCTAATACTAACAACTAACTGAATTTGTCGAACAAGACATTCCACTGGTCTATGATGCCTAGAGAATACCCGAGCATTCCTCTCCCACCATATGTAGTATACAGTAGCTGCAATACTACATCTGAGCCAGACGCTATGCCAATGCTTCCTTCTTCTCCTATTCTGAATCCAGTATAGCTCTGCAATCAAACCAAGCCCTCTCCTCCTGATATCCATCCAAGAGAGGATGCTCTGCCAGACCATGGCAGAGTAGGAACATGTAAAGAAGAGATGCCCATGACTCTCACAGGCTGCATGACAAAGACTGCATCTGTTAGCTAGCTGCAAACCTCTCTTCTGAATGTTATCTATAGTAGCCAGTTTCCCTTGAGCAGCCAAAGTAGAGATGATTCTATGCCTAGGAAGGGCAGGGCAAAGAGACTTAGTCCAGATAAGAGTGTCATGATGGGGTCTAAATAGATCATAAGCCTTGCTAGCACAGAAATTTCCCTGCGAGCCACATTGAGCAATGAAGTGTTTAGCAGCCATCACACCCCCAGTGAGTTGAATACAGTGGTCTCTAACCCTCAAAATGCCTTTGAAACTCTCAGAGTATCTTTCCTTAATGTCCATAGTCCAGAAATCCTGCTGCCTTATGTAGTAACTATTTAGCCAGTTGAGCCAGGCCCCCCTTTTTTCTTGCTCAATGAGCCAGACCCATCTAAGCATCAGAGCTTTGTTCCAAGCTAGAAGCTCCTTTAAACCAAACCCTCCTTCAGACCAAGACGTACAAATGCTAGCCCAGCTCTTATAGGTTTGATGCTTGCCTTCAGCAGACCAGAAGAAATCCTTACAGATCCTATTAATAGCCTTAATGACACCCTGAGGAAGCAAGAAGCTGGCACACCAAAAGTTTTCCATCCCAAAGATGACAGAATTTAAAAGTTAAACCTTCCCAGCATAGGATAGGTACCTAGTGGACCAGTGAAGAACTGTACTCTGGATCTTTCTGATTAGAGTGCCATACTTATCTTGATTGAGAGAGGAAGCATGTAGGGGAACCCCTAGATATCTGAAAGGGAAGAGGCCAGTTTCAAAGCCAGTGCTAGAAAGAATTTCAGACTTAATGATGGAAGAAACCCCACCAAAGTATATACTAGTCTTATCCTTATTAGCAATTAAACCAGACCAGTCACCAAAATCCTGAAGAATGTTGACCACAGTGGTAACAGAAGGGGTGTCCCCCCTGGTGAAGATCATAAGATCATCTGCAAAAACCATATGGGTCAGATTAGTCTGGACACATTTGGGATGAAGGGAGACATGAGGTTTCTCTTTTAAGTTTCTCAAATATCTGGATAAAACCTCCATGCTAAGGACAAACAGATAAGGGGACAGGGGATCTCCTTGTCTGATGCCACTCTTCCCTTTGAAGAACCCTTTAACTTGCCCATTAACATTCACTGAGAACCAGGAACCTGTAATGCAGCCCATGATCCATTTAATAAAGACAGGGGAAAAGCCAAAAGCATGAAGCATGTTACTGATGAAGTCCCATTGGAGAGTATCAAAAGCTTTCCTAATATCCACTTTAATAAGACATCTAGGGGTTACATTTTTCCTATTGTAGCCTTTAACCAGGTTCTGAGAAAGCATGACACTCTCAAATAGGCTCCTACCACGAATAAAAGGCCCTTGCTCCTCTCCAATGAGATTATGTAAGACCCCTTTCAGCCTATTACTAAGAATTTTGCTTATAGTCTTGTACATAACAGTGCAGCAGGAAATAGGTCTAAAGTCCTGAACAGACTTAGGAGTATCCTTCTTAGGAATGAGAGAAATAAGAGTAGCATTGGCCTGTTTTGCCATTTTCCCATAGAGAAAGTAGTAGTGAATGGCCTTACAAAAGTCAGGCTTAATAAGGTCCCAGGAATGCTTGAAAAATTCAGAAGAAAACCCATCAGGAAGAAGAAATTGTAAATTCATATTAGAAATGTCTAATATCATATTATTAATAGTTTACTCTTAAACCATGTAGATCTTATGCATGCATAACAAAAATGTAAAGAAGGAAGAAGAAAGTGTTCCTTACATTGATATGAACGAATTTTGGGCACAATAATTGAACTCCTTTCAACTATTGTTCTTGAGCTATAAATCAAAGGATGAACTCCTAGTTTCAAATTTGAAACTCTCCAAATAGTTGCACCCAAGACAACTCCCTTAAAATAACTAATAATCTAATTACTAAACTTAGTAAATATTATTAGTAAGAAAAATAAACTTAAGATTATGGTAAAAACTTCTTAAGTTTTGTAGTGTGAGAAAGAGGAAAATAAAGAGAGATAAGTGCATATCCTACACATGAGATTTTAAGTGCATATTATAAGGAGAAAACATCTCCTTATTGAGCACATAAGGACCGGCCACCCATGGTACATAGGGGAGGGTGAGCATGCTTTTTGTTCTTAACAATGCACTAGGGTGGTTACTAGGTTTTAGGTAAAATGATTATGTTTAACCATTAAACAAATCAACTAATTATCACCCTTAACTTACCCACCAAAACCGGTGCACCTATATAAAATGGGTGTCCATTTTATTTTTGCATTTTATCATTTATCACAAGTGTGACATGTGACATGTAACATGTAATTTAGCTTATAAATATGCATTTAACTAATTTAAATGCAATTTCATAACAAATAAATTAGACTTAACATTTTAAGTGGTGTCATTTACAATCTTTATAAGTGGTGTAGCCAATTGGTTTGGTAGATTCCCTATTTTGAGTTCAATAACTCAATTTGACTTAACAATTGATCTTTTAAAGCGAGAATCGAATTCTTAGCCTTTTATTATAATGATCCAATCATCATAATATCAATATGATCAATATGAATTTATAGAATTTATGTTATTAGTACAAGTAGAGTATAATGACAAGTTGTAGAATAAAACGTTTCCATAAACCGAGTGACTTGGGTTGAAAAATCAAGTCACTAATATCCAATTACAACCAAATGTTAATAAAAGGAAATAAACAAATTTCCATTGTCAGACAAGGAAATAAAGAGTTTCTAAAACAATGTCACAAAATACAACCCAATAAAGAAGACAACACAAAATAAGTCAAAGCTTCCATATGTCTTCATCCATGGGAGGCTACCTTAGCTTCTCTTGATGAGCCTCATTAGGCTTGCTTGTCCTTGCCTTTGTCCTTGCTTGGGTGCCCTAATTACAATTAAAAAGGGTAAGAATCACAACTTGTATCTATATACCAAAGTTGAGATCATAACATAAAAGATAGGGATGAAAATTTACCAACGAAAACAATTTTTCCGGCTTTGATATCTCCTAGATATTTGGGGCAATTACTTTTCCAATGCCCTATGCCATTACAATAATGGCACTTGTCCTCGGTTGAGGCACCTTTCTTAGGCTTGGGTGAGCTATTCTCAATAGCTTTTCCTTTGCCTTTGTAGGTGGAGGTCTTCCTTCCCTTGCTTGCACCTTTCTTGAACTTCTCTTTGCTCTTGTTGTTAATGTGAAGTACATCCTTGGTGATGCTAACATTTAGCCCCATATCTCTCTCTGCTGTACAAGCATCTTGTGCAATTCGTGAAGAGAGGTTTGCATATTTTGCATATTGTAGTTACCCTAAACTGCACATATGCCTTGATTTCCCCAAGGACTGTAGTAAACGGTCAATGACGAGTTGTTCGGGAATGTCAACCCCTTGAAATTTTAGAGTCTCGACATGCTCAATCAATTTGAGTACATGAGGGCTAACTTTTTGGCCCACTTTAAGATTCATGTCGAAAAACGCGGAAGCCGTATTATATTGAATGATCCTAGGAGCTTGTGAAAACATGGTCACAAGCTTGGCATAGATCTCATAGGCCGTGCTCATCTTTATGGCACTTCTTTGGAGATCGGCCTCCATAGAGAAGATCAAAACATTTTTTATCGCGAAGGCTTCCTTTTGGTAAGCCTCATAGGCTCGCCTGCGGCGGCGGTTGACCTTTCATTAGGTGTTTCGGGAGAGGTTTCGGTAAGGTAACAAAGCTTGTCGTCACCTTCCGCGGCCAAGCGGAGTTGCGCATCCCAATCGGCAAAATAAGCGCCATTCTTTTCTAACTTGAATCGATCCATAAAGGATCGAAGCCATGAAACGTTTGTGAGAGTCGGAGCATTGGAATTTGGAGTTGTCATCGCGAATAAATAATATTGACTACAAAAATGAGATGAAGGAAATGTCAACATTTATCGAATTAAACACTTGTAAACATTTTAAACAAGTTTAGCATTTAAATAATGACCTCTACCCAACTATTATAAATGATTCCGAGATCCAAATTCATATCAACTTGGGCACGGTGAGCCGATTCATCCCTTATTAACATAATTCGGTGGATTAACTCTTTAATCGATTCTACATTAGAACTCTCGGTCGATAATATTTCTTTAATATTTATCTTAAGCTCGGAACACATGCGGCTACGGTCGCGAATACTTCTGTTGAGCTCAATCCAAATTTCAAAATAATAACCTTTATTACCCCACTTACCCAACGTAACAAGTTTAGCACCCCGGTGAGCCGAGCCTACTTCCTTGCGAAATTGGGATTCTTGGGTTCTACTATTTAGTAAGGCTTGATCTCAATTATTTATTATGAGAGGTCATGTCAATTTATTATATATCTCGTTTAAGTGAACTAAATCGATGAATTAACGATAATTTTAATTGACACGGTCGAATACTCGAGAAAGTATACATGTCATGTTATGGCGATTTGGCAATGCATGCAAACATATCAAATAAAATGCAAGCATAAAAGTAAAACTCCTAGTATGACCTTTCCTAGAAAAGAAAATCAGATAATCTATTACAAATTCGGAAACCAACTAATTTGGTCCCTTGAACTTCATAAGCACGCCTCCCAAGGTCACCGTCTCTCTCGGAACTCCTTTCCGGATGGCACCGTCTTTGGGAAAATCCGTAATAAAAATAATTACAAAATATATAATAAAATTACAATAATTTCCTATTATACATTTGTAAAATAAAATAATACAATAAAAGTGATACGCGATCACATTAAATTACAACCGAATCAATATTCCCTTACATTCCGGGCAATATCGATTAAAACTAAGGCCATACAAGGATAAAATTACATAATTCAAAATTACATAAATAAATTATGACATTCATAAACAAAAATGCAGCATTATAATATGTATAAAACATGCTCATATTAAATGCCAAATCACCCTATTTTACGGTTTATATCGTATATAACCCGGTTTTACGGAAATGCGTGATAATAACATTTTAAAATCACCAAACAATACTTAAATCATATTTAAGTCCAAGTTAATTATCCCAACTGATTTAGGACTAAAAAATTAGTTATCACTCAATTTTTGACAATAATTCAACTTGTTGTTATTTAATTGCTCATAATTAGACTTTAAAATCATATTTTAATCAAATAAATCCAAATTTAATTACAATAATTTCAAATTTTGAATTTTAAATTTTTGTACATTCTGGAATATTTATATGACACCCATAATGACAAAAACATGGTTAAAAAGTTCGAATCGTTTTTGAGAAAAATCGGTTGCGCTTGATCGGTTTTATCAAATAAAATACATAAAGCATGTGAAAAATTAATCAAATTAAATTTTCAAAATTAGATCTAAAATATGGTCAATTTAAGCAACCAGGAAAAATTTTATCTTAACATGAAATTTATTTCAGCTATATATGCTAAATAAGTCACTATTTATGCCATTTTTACATTAAAAATTCATAAATCATGCTAGACAAATCAAATTAGTCTCAGATTTTCTAATCTAACAATAAAACATGCATGTGACAACATAATAAAATTTCATGGTCATATTCAAAGCGAAAGTAATTTTAACCATTTGACCTTTATTTATTCTATTTTATCATATAAAAATCATAAATCATGAGAAATAAGTCCACTTCGCACGAAATGTTACATACAGTAAGTAAAGTTTATGTGTGAAATCGTGTAAAAATTTCAAGGTCAGAAGATATGTATAACTATTTTTAGCATTTTAAGCATCATTTTACTCATTAAAATGTAATAAAAACACTAAAAATCATATTTGAGCAATATAAATTTCCATAAATCATCAAAATGACTTAAAATCATATTAGGACAAGAATATACTGACATGCAAATAACTTTGTGATTTTTTCTTATAAAACACAAATTTTTATTTTTCTTTAGGTTACACTAACTCGAAAAAACTATAAATCGATTATGCATGCAACAACCAAAGCTATTGATACTGCTTATAAGTTTCTTAAACTCGATATTAGACATTTCTGATATCATATTATTAATACTTTACTCTTAAACCATGTAGATGTTATGCATGCATAACTAAAATGTAAAGAAGGAAGAAGAAATTGTTCCTTACATTGATATGAACGAATTTTGGGCACAATAATTGAACTCCTTTCAATTATTGTTTTTGAGCTATAAATCAAAGGATGAACTCCTAGTTTCAAATTTGAAACTCTCCAATAAGTTGCATCCAAGACAACTCCCTTTAATCACTATATTGGATACTACACTAGTATAATATAGTAGTCTCCCTTAAAATAACTAATAATCTAATTACTACACTTAGTAAATATTATTAGTAAGAAAAATGAACTTAAGTTTATGGTAAAAATTTCTTAAGTTTTGTAGTGTGAGAAAGAGGAAAATAAAGAGAGATAAGTGCATATCCTACACATGAGATTTTAAGTGCATCTTACAAGGAGAAAACATCTCCTTATTGAGCACATAAGGACCGGCCGCCCATGGTACATAGGGGAGGGTGAGCATGCTTTTTGTTCTTAACAATGCACTAGGGTGGTTACTAGGTTTTAGGTGAAATGATTATGTTTAACCATTAAACAAATCAACTAATTATCACCCTTAACTTACCCACCAAAACCGGTGCACCCATATAATATGGGTGTCCATTTTATTTTTGCATTTTGTCATTTGTCACAAGTGTGACATGTGACATGTAACAAGTAATTTAGTTTATAAATGTGCATTTAACTAATTTAAATACAATTTCATAACAAATAAATTAGACTTAACATTTCAAGTCACATTTTATAATTACATGTAAATAAAATGGGTCATCTCATATTTGGTTAATATAATCTACAACAATTTGTAATTATAATCTACCAATTTCGCTTATCTCAAATGTTTCATAAACATAATGCATTTTTAGTAATATAACGATTAAATTACTAAAATGAATCTTATTTAATCATATTACAATAAGATATATTTCTCACTTACAATTTAAACTTGGATCAATTTAAGGGATTAATTAATCTGTATCACTATACAATTAATTAATGTACATGATTAGGGGATTGTTCTTTAGGTGTCAACTCAAGGGATCAACTGATCACCACCGTCATACGACAGTAACGTCAAACTCAATTGAGCCAATCGTTACCGATTTATGTTGACCAGTTGACTATAATATTCATCATCCCTTTGTATTCTTATTATTGAGATTTAATTATGTGATCGCAATATTGTTAGTACACTTACTCCAACAATTATGTAAATGGGTACTTAGTTATAAAGGATCATAGCTTAAAACCGACATTTTATGTAAACAGGTACTTAGTTATATCGATCATGGCTTAAAACCGACTTATTATGTAAACAGGTACTTAGTTATATAGGATCATCGCTTAAAACCGACTTATTATGTAAATTCGTACTTAGTTATAGAGGGGCATAGCTTAAAACCGACTTATTATGTAAATGGGTACTTAGTTATATAGGATCATAGCTTAAAACCGACTTATTGTGAAAACGGGTACTTAGTTATATCGGTTATGGCTTAAAACCGACTTATTCTGTAATCGGGTACTTAGTTATATAGAATCACAACTAGTTTAAAACCGACTTATTATGTAAATGGGTACTTAGGCCCTGTTATTATTATTATTCTTATTCTTATTATTTATTCATACTCCCTACATCTCATATTTAAGGCCAAATTTTAATAACTTTGACCATAATAAGTGTTAAAATATGAAAACCTAACATGTTATAAGAAAAAACATTTATATTCACCATAAAAAACTATTTCGAAAACATATTTTCAAATGAAAAAAAATAGTAAATACAAATGAAGAAAAATTGAGTCAAAGTGTTGTTTTGAATACTGTGCAATTCAAACTATGAAAGTTATTATGAGATGGAGGGAAGAACTATTAAGCAATGGATAAAATTTTCGAAATATCTTGCTTAAATAAAGCTAACAAAATCTTTTAAATATGCAATATATTAATTTGAAAACATATCATTTTAAATAAGGCAAGTCAAATAAAAAAATAATCAACTTTGCTAAAAACAAGCTAACAATATTTATAAAAAAAGAAATTATTAAATTTTACGAGGGAAATTTTAACACTGCAATTTTTTTTTTTGTATTACGGTTTAATTTATCAACATGACAAAACGTTGGTTTTTTTAAATACAATATAAATTATTTATAATTTCAAACATTAATTAGGGTGTTTCTATAATGGATTAAATCGAAAATATAAAACTAAAAAATAAACTAAAATCGAATGAAATTATAAAACTAGTTTATTTTAAAGACTAGCCATGTTTAAGTAAGATCATAACATAATCAAATAACTTAAAATTATTTTATTACAAAATAAAAATTCGATTGTTGATTTAATTGTAAGTAAATTCGATTTAATTTTAGATATAAAAAATCTAGAATGAGTAATCTGGTTAATTATATTTTTATTTCTATAAATCAGATCCAAAATTTTAACATATAAAATTTTGCACCATAAATCAAATCCTTTCCATAAATGCAGTTCATTAGATGTAGTTAATAAGTTAATTACATATGTTAAATGACTAACCTGACCCTAAACGAACCCATAGAGGTTAACTTGAGTTTGCTACATGTCACATTCTTATTGGTTGTGTGTGGAATTTTCCATACACATTGTGTATGTGTAGCATCTTCCCAAATTAAGTTACATGTGAGTAGTGTATGTGTTTTGTGTGATCCAAATTTATTTCCTTAAATCTTGTGTCAAAAAAGAAAAGGGAACAAAAGGGTGGCTGGATGAAGTATAAGATTAAAAATAGATAGTAAGATTAATTAATTAGAAGTCAAATATTTTATAGTAGAGTGTAATTTTAATGGGAAACTAAGCCGCAAAAATTGGAGATGTGTCAATTAATTTAGGGGTCGTTTGGTTCAAGCGGGTGGAATGAAATGGATTAGAATCTCATACCATGGAGGGATAGATTGAGATTCTCATAACACTCTAAACTTGTAGAAACTTGGGGTAAAACTTAGGTATGGAATTCTAGGGGGTTGGAATGGAATTAGAATCCATCAAGTATCTAACTCCATTCCAAAACAAGCCAACTAAACACTTGATTTGCCCAATTCTATTCCAAACCCCTCAACAAAACACCCCCTTAGTATACATGGATAGCGAATTGGTAAACGTCAAACAAGACCGTTGACTTATTTAATAACGCAAGTAATAGTACGGCCCAGTAATATTAAAGATACCTCTCACAATTTCACGTCAATTTACAAATACCAGTTCTTCATAGCAAATCTAGTAAAGCTGAACAAATATTTTAAAAGTAACAAATTGAATTATCATCGTAACCTAAGCCAGGTAACAACTTCTACATTTTGAGGCACATACATTTCAGCTATTATAGCAACTCTCACTTAAGATGGAGTGATTCGTTTTAATCCTAAGACGGGTCAAACCCCCTTACAAAGAGCAAATGGAGGGCTCCAGCTCCACTTGCTCCCCACTTGCTCTTGTGAGAGAGGTTTGACCCGTTTTAAACTTAAGACGGATCTCCTAGTCTTAAATAAGAATTTGTGTTTTATAAGCAACTCAAGCTTAACGAATACGGAGTATTTTTAATGTAACAACTTGAATTAAAATCTTAACCCAAGCATGTTACAAGTGCAGATTTTGAGGCACATACCTTTCAATTGCATATGAGAATTAACAATTGAATGCGCGTTATGATAATATTTTGAATTAATAAAGGTAACTTAAAAGTATAAGTCATAACGCTCCCACAAATGTTTAGTATAAAGATGAATGGGTTTTGGAAGGCAGCTGAAGTAAGTATGCCCTACCATTCCATATCCACCAACAATAATACAGCATTTCAAGCACCCAATTACTTAACTTGCTTCCCACTATTGCTAAGCTCTTGTTTTATATGAGATATTATGTTAATTTAAGTAAACAGTTGGTTGGACTTGGACATGATGAGGTTTGATGAACAACAGGCTAAGGTTTGATTAACTTCAAAACCTACAAGATCTCGACCCAAATCAATTTCATTTCAATTTAATTATAAATTATAGTGTAATGGTTATCATTTTGAGTGAAAAATCTAAATTCTTCAGTTGAAGACCCTGTTTAGCAAAAATTTCAGGTCCATGTTTTGATTAAAATTGTTTTTTTTTTACAAAAGTTTCAGGTATTTCATTTACTTACAATTGTTTGCCAAATAACTTATATGTCCACCAAATAAGCTATCTGAAATAAAATGTTACGTAAGGTAGTATTTGAGATTTCAGGTACTTGATCTTATATCATACTCCCTCCTAGTCACTCATTTCTTCCCCTTTCCATTTTACACAAAAATTAAGGAAATGAATTTGAACCACACAAAATACACTACCCCATATACAAATGAATTTAGACCACACAAAACACACTACCCACATCCAAAAAGGGAAAGAGAGAAGAAAACCCGACTTACTCAATAAGGAAAGAGGGAAGAAATGACCGACTAGGAGGGAGTATTACTTTTTTATTCTTTCAATCTATAATACTAAATAATTATTATACCTTTTTATATAATTTCACAAAAAATCAGCTGCCTTTTTATCTAGTTTATTAAACATTGTTTATAAAATCAGTGATTTATCAACTCTTAATCTCAGCTACCTTTTCAGGTTTCAATTAGCCTTTCAGTTTTCCTTTCAGTTTTCAACTACCTTTACAGATTTCAGTTACCTTTTCAACTAATTTTATCAAACAGAGTCTAAGTCCCAAAAGCCTTGACCGACTCATTTATGTAACTTACTTTGTATGTTGTTGAACATATTCAGTTTGTTTCTTAGCCAATTTATACTTTGAAAGGTATAAATATGTAGAATAAGTTCAACAAAAGACGAAATAAATCACTAAAGTTGAGTTTTGTAGCAATGTTAGGTTAAAATGATACTTGAGTTAGTAATTTTAGGAAAAACAAAGTAAAAAAGAGTAATCTAAAAAAAATTTGATTTTAAAAGGAAGTAAATTCTAATTTACTCTTGATTCAAATTCATGTTTGCAGAAAAATATAGAAGTAAATAAATAATTGAGACGAATAAAGTATCTGAAACATACTTGGTTGTATAGGTTTCAATAAAAGACATTTCACAAATTCATTTAAGATGGGTCGACCCGTCATACTCCTACTTGATTGGTCTTCATAATTATATTTTAATTGTTTAGTGCATCATAGGTTGAATGCTTGAATTTATGCATTATAGTTTGAATCTTGTCATAATATTAAGTAAAGTGATGATTTCATAGATCTATCTCATATTTTTCTAATCTTTATCAAATTGACTAGAGGGCCCATAATATCAGATTACAAGTGCTTAGACAATCAAGGACCTATCTCTTTGTAGTTTACACATGACTTTAAGACAAAGACATCATATGTATTTAATTAAATATGTAAATTATCAATCAAGCCATGATTAATGATGGATCCACTAACTTTATATTAGCAACTACTAAGGACATAAAATTTACAAGCTCAAAATAATGACACACCTGTTAAAAATGTTGAAACATTTTTACCATTTACATATTCAATTCTCACTCGCGATATTATACGCTCATTTGAAAAAAGAAAAAAGAACATACTCGTTATTGTACGCTCATTTGAAAAAAAAAAAAAAAAGAACATACTCGTTACTTACTACTAACACGTATTATACTCCTAAGAGTTACGGTCAATATTACAATTAAGTTGACAGTCATTTTCCCCTTGCCAACTCCATACAATATCCTTAAGAGCAGGCCTAACATCTTCCTCACAAAACTTGACATACTCAAGTGTATCACCAGAGTTCTTGCTGAATTCCACCATAGTCACCTCGGCCGCCAACTCATACACCTCGGCCGTGACCGTCAACTTACCTTTTCGCCCGTCGTTCTGGCCCTCCAACTTCACCTTAAAGTCTTTTTCACTTACTTGAAAATTCAACTTTTTAGCTAATTCTTGAAACTTGGCAATAATAGCTAAGGCAGAACATTTAGAAGTAAACATGGACCCTGATTTCTTCTTGCTTTCGAATAAACTCGACAAATCGAACCCGGATGACATTGATGATATGAACTCAAATGCATTAAAAAACCTTGGGGAAGATGATTTTGATTCTTTAATTGTGAAGGGTTCTTGTTGTTGAGGGATTTCAATTGATGGGTTTGTAGTTGAAAATGATAAACAAGGTTTAAACTCCTTTCTAAACCATGGTTGTCTCATAATTCCTTGGATTGTTAATCTTTTATTAGGATCAACAACTAAAAGCTTAGAAACAAGTTTCTTAGCTTCAACTGAAAACCCACGTGGAAAATCATACTCTGCCTTAAAAACTTTACGGTACATGTTCATAACATTAATATCTTGAAATGGTAAATACCCTGCAATTAGAACATATAATATCACCCCACATGACCAAATATCGGCTTTTGGACCGTCATAACCTTTTTTCCTAAGCACTTCTGGTGCAACATATGCGGGTGTTCCACATTGAGTATGAAACAAGCCATCTTGCCTTAGATGCTCGGGTAAGGCCGAGAGGCCAAAATCCGTGACCTTAAGGTTCTCGTTTTCATCTAGAAGTAGGTTTTCGGGTTTAAGGTCACGGTGTGACACCCCTCGACTATGGCAATAGTCTATTGCACTTATAAGTTGTTGGAAATACTTACGTGAATATTGTTCTTTAAGCTTGCCTCTTGATATCTTAGTGAATAATTCACCACCCTTGACATGTTCCATGACGAAATATATTCGTCCCTTAGAAGCCATAACCTCTTTTAACTCGACCACGTTGGGATGACGTATTAATCTCATAACTGAGATTTCACGTTCAATTTGTTCCATCATCCTAGCTTTTCTCACATGGTCTTTGCTGATGACTTTTATCGCGACACTCTCATTTGTCGCAATATTTTTGCCATAATACACCTTAGCAAATGTGCCTTGGCCTAGTAGCCTCCCCATCTCATACTTGCCAAATATTATATTCCTAGTCCCATCCATAGTGAATGAAATTCCAAAGGTCCAATAAATACACTAGCTTACTTTCCACACTAAGGTAGGGTGATCAAGGCTTATGTTATTAGGTAGTGTAATTGAAGTTTGATTAGTGTTGATCATCAAGTGACTAAGTGTGTTGAGACATATAGGGATGAGATTAATGAATTATATTGTAGAAAAGGTGTGATTAGTGATTTAAGGAGGAATTTAAAGTGAAGTGAATTTAAGGACATGGTTTAGAAAGGTTAGCAAATGGGAATAGAGAATCAAGTGGCAGGGGAGCATATTGAAATATCTAAGGACTAAAAATAAAAAGGAATGGAGTATTAGGCAGGGTTATGTTAATGACCAATAAGTTTGGTACACTTATATATTGCAGGGGTTCAATTATTTTATTAATAAGTCTTTCTTGTGACGGATATATCTGTCACAAAATTTGAACGGGTTAAGTATCTCTCACTTGGTTAGATAAGACAAGTCTAAGAATTCAAGAGTGACTTGACTTTTCCTACCCATATGAATAATATTTGACCTATTACAAGCTTGTGACGGATATGTTTGTCACAAATAAGAATTCGGGTTATTTTTATATTGTTTGTCATGGGTTTATCTTGTCGCATGTGGTGGCGGCTTGGTATTGATTTGCTCGTTAATTATTTTTTAACACAAATTCTTATTTCAGACGGAGGTATCCGTCTTAAGCTTAAGACGGATACCATATTCTCTCACAAAATACCCATTAAGGGTGAGTGGAGAACACATGGGGGGAGCCCACCTTGTCCCCTCTACCCATTTCCTCTCACAAAATACCCATTGTAAGATCTGACCCGTCTTAAGCAAGACCTACTGATTTTTTAATGTGAGGCTCATCTATCTTGCAATGATAGGTTTGGAGTAATGTTTGATTAAGGATAAATTAGTCCGTGTTGCTTCACTTAGACATTACAAACAGACTATGCAGTTTGAGTTTGAATTAGCTTACTTGGTGGAATTATTATGATCTTTGTGTATATTATAATTGGGTCAATTTGTGTATAGTTTGGTTCTAATGGGTAAGTGAAGTTTAAGTCGGTCATTTTGTATATAACTTTCCATGTTTCTTTTGAAGGACTTTTCTTTGACACAAAAATTAAGGAAAACACAATTTTATATACAATTAATTTTTTTTTTTGCGGCAGTAAAATAACTAAGATCACAAGACCAGCGCACTTTTAGCTAGCTTATGAGCTATGCTATTTAAAGTACATGGTAGAAAGTGAAACATATACAATGAAATGAAGTGATGATTCCACATTCATAATGATGCTAGAATTCTTGTGACTGCATAGCTCCACACCTGCAATTTGATTGAGAACTTAAAGGCAGTCAGACGAGACACGGGGATGATTTATTCTTGTCGAGATTGCCCATCTAATCACTTCCCGAATGCCTAAAGCTTCTGATTAAGATGTCAATTCTGCCACAATCCTTTCCGCATGACAAAACACATGATTACCAGCTGGACTATAGACCACCCAGCCAACAGATGCCTGAGAGCCCGACATCCAGTTGGCATCAACTTTCACCCGAAAAGTATTGCGACATCTATCATTACCAATAAGATATACGGCATAGAAGTTTTTAACTTGATCCCTAAGAAAAGCAGTAGACTCTCTAGAATTGTTAGAATGTGATTCGTCCCTCTTCCTTCGAAATTCCCAAGCCCTAATAGCAGAGGCATGTTCGTTTCCTTGTAATCTGGAGAAATGTTCTACCGAGAAAGCAGTTTTATCAAAGACTATTTTATTACGAACATTCCAAATTCCCCAAAGAATTGAAATGAAAGTAATAGTTGCGGAGTATTGGTCACCAAGCGTAGATAAATAATTGCACCAATTTATAATCTTATCCGCCATGCTGAGATAATGAGTGTTGACCGTCAATATCCCTAGTGGGGAGCCAGCCATAGCCTTTTGATCACTTCACAATCTCGGAAGAGAATGATTAATAGTTTCTGATATTTCTGCGTAGTTACAAATTGGGCAAGTTATGTCCATTATAATTTGTCGCTTTTCAAATTCTACCCGAACAGGAATAGTATCAGTGATGATTTTCCATATGAAAATTTTTCAGGTTTGGGGAACAGGTAGTTGCCATAGCTTCTTCTTACAAAATATTTTGCTGTTTTAGCTGATCCTTTTACCATCTTTTCCAGAGCCGTATTTGTCCAAATATATATTTAGAGCCTTAGCATATCCACTCTTCACTGAATAAATGCCTGAGTTTGAAAGTGTCCAGAAAGTTGATACCTCATAGACCGATGGACAGATAGGTATAACCAAGATTTTTTCAGCCCAACCTGCTTCAAAAAGCTCAAAAATATAATCACTATTCCACTTGAGAGAAGGCAAAATGAGATCTTTTATTTTGACTTCGCTCAATGGAGGTGGTGGTTAAAAGCCAAAGCTTGTTTTGGTTGACGGGGCATGTTCATCAATCAATTTTGATGTCCAGACATTTAGTTTAGATCTAGGACCAAACTTCCAACCTAAATTTGGAGCAATAAGTTTTAGACCATGAATAATATTTCTACCTCCCCAAGAGATACACGTGCCTTTCTTGATAGATGTGATATCTAAAGGGACATCCCGTTTTATGACTTTGTCATAAAAAATCAAACTAATAAGGGATTCCTTTTCCTGAATAATACGCCAAGTAACTTTTCCTAGTAGCGCTTGATTAACACATTGTATATTCCTTATTCATATTCCTCCCTCAGATTTCGGAATACTTATGAAGTTTTTACTACACCAATGAATAGTCTTATTTGATTTACTGTCTGCCCACCAAATATGTGACAATAAAGAGTTTATCTTATTTGCCACACTTACCGGTATTTTGAATACAGATAGAACGAAATAAGAGAGGGTGGAAAAAACAGAATTGATCAAAGTAACTCTTCTGTTTCAATGCCTAGGTATTTCCCTATACCCTTATTAACCTTGTCAATTAAAAAACTGAAAAGTTCCTTTTTTGAGCGCCCAAGATCTGTTTCAATGCCTAGGTATTTCCCTATACCCTTATTCTGATTTATTTTTAGAGTCGCGATTCTGACTTTAGCTGACTTCATTGTTGTGCTTGGACTGAAAATCAATCCTGATTTGTTAGCATTAATAGCTTGTCCAGAGGCTAAGCAGAAGCTTCTTAGGATGTTATTAAAGATAACGATTGCGTTATCCTTATCTTTTAAGAAAAAAAACGGAATCATTAGCAAAGAACATGTGAGAAATTTGCGGCGTTCTCCTACCAAGTGAAATACCTTGAAGGGCCCCTTCTCTTTCAGCAGCACATAAATTATGCGAGAGAATTTTCATGCACATGATAAAAAGAAAAGGATATAGTGGATCACCTTGCCTTGAAACCATTTAGAAGAACCTCATACGAGACTGTAGAAACACAATTCATTATCAGTTTTGATGAACATGGGAGGGAATCTGAAACGCTTAAGAGTTGCTTAAAGGAAATCCCATTTTATGCGATCAAATGCTTTACTCATATCGGCCTTGAAAGCGAAATATCCATATTTGCCAGATTTCTGATTATTGATATATTCAGTTAGTTCATTGCAATAAGAATATAGTCACTTATCTGCCTACCCTTGACAAAAGCGTTTTGGAAAGGCCCGATTAGATACTTCATAATCCTTGTCAGCCTATTTGTAATGCATTTTGTCACGATCGTCATAATGACGTTGCATAGACTTATAGGTTTATAATCTTCAACTTTTTGAGGAGATTCACACTTTGGGACAAGAGTGATGAAGGTTCTGTTAAGTTCAGATAATAGGTTACCACTGTTTAAAATAGACAATACAACTGAGGTAACATCATTTTTGATAATATATACAATTAAATTTGGAACACACAAAACTTCCCAAAATTAGAAATAGGAAAGCTTTTTTTATGAATTGACGAAAAAGAAAATTTATGTAGAATAGGAGAGAGTATGAGTTAAAAAAATTATGAATAATAACTCCTAATATTTGGTATATAATAAATTGTGCTAGTAAGCTGCCTCGTGATATACTTAGGTTAGCTTATGAGTATTTCCTGGTATAAATAACTACGAAGGTGGGACAATATGGAGAAGCAATTCCAAGATCACCAATACTCTCTAAAATCGACATTTTTTAAGTCGTTTCATTTGTATTATTACGGATTAGGTTCTAAGAAAAGTTTTTGATGGAAGAATGATCCTTCAAAATAATCCAAACCTTTACTTTATAATTAAGGTTAGGGTTATTTTGAGTTATCTTTTTCGCATCACAAACTAGTGCCTTTGGGTCGATTTTGATTCGTAATTTGGCTCAATGGGTATGAATGGAATGGAACGGAATGGAATGGAACGGAATGGAATTTCAACCACTAAGGAATGGATTATAAAATTTATAAATGTTTTAAATTGTTTGGTTAGATCTTATAATTGAATGAAATGTCAAATATTATGGAATGGAGTTTGAATCTTACATAAGAGTTGGGTATGAGATTGAATGAGGCTTGAATCTTATGTTTGGAATGGACAATCCCTTGAAATTGTATGAAATAAGCTGTGCAAAATTAATTTAATCTAAACAAGTAGCGCTGAACAAAATCGGATATTCAATCTAGATTCGATATCCGTTTGTGAAATTATGACTTTTGAAAATCCAAATACGGATCCGAATAATTCGAATATCCAGAAACTCGGTATCCAAAAATCAGATTTTCGAGATCTGGATCCAATCCGTTTTGTATAGAGGAAAATGTCAATCTGGTCTAGTCAGTCTCACAAAGACACATACTAAAAAAAAGGACTTTAGTGTGTGAACAATTCAACCCCCGCCCATCGCCGCACGACAATAATAGGCCCACAAAGCCCCCGTAAGGGTGCGTCATGATTTGCAACCGATTAGAGACGCTTTGAAATCGGTGAAAGGTTCGAACAAGGCAAAATTTGCAGGATTTGCCACCAATTTATTGTAAAAAATTGACACTGTTCGAATCTTCATGTCGTGTCATGACATATAGTGACATGAACACTAAAAATCATTCACCTTAGCTTCTATGTTTAGAATGACTCTCGCTGTGTCCATGAACACGGATTTTCAAAACGATTCCAAGTAAGGGGTGGATGTACTTTTTGAGAAGCCCTTTGATCGAACACCCAATCTCAGCCACTTGATAACGAGCTTTACTAATGATTTGAGTAATAACTGTTATATTTGACTTCATAAATTATAATATGCACGAATGTCAAGAATTATCTACGTTGGTTGAGTCAGCATTTAAGAAATATAGTGTCGAAGTTGTATATTGAATTCATTACATGTGAAGTATAAACATACAAACATGAGAGGTATGTACAGATGATTAGAGAGGCTTTGAAATCGATGAAAGGTTCGAATAAGGAAGCATTTGAATGATTCGCCACCAATTTATTGTACAAAAATGTGACACTGTTCGAATATTCATGTCGTGTCATGACATATAGTGACATGAACACTAAGAATCATTCCACTTAGCGTTCTATGTCTAGAATGACTCTCGTTATGTCCATGAAAACGAATGTTCACAAAGATTTCAGGTAAGGGATGAGTGTACTTATTGAGAAGCCCTTTAGTCGAACATCCAATCTCCCCCACTTGATAACGACCTTTACTAATGATTGGAGCTTTAATTATTATATTTGACTTCATCGGTTATAATATGCACGAATGTCAAGAATTATCTATGTTGGTTGAATTAGCATTTAAGAAATAGAGTATCGAAGTTGAATACTAAATTCATTACATGTGAAGCATAAACATACAAACATGAGAAGTATGTACAAACGATATATATCGCATGAACTCAAAATAAGTGAATTTCGAACAAAGATTTCAAAGGATAATGCCAAAGATAAAAGTAATGGCTAATAAGACCTAATCAAGTGATATTATTACAAATAATATTCAATTAACACTAATCCTACATATCTATGTCTGGACAGAAAGAGAAATAGTAGCAAACATGGACTTAGAAGAGGCGTATCAAGTGTTGCGCTCTTTTTAAGTGCATGTTTGACTATGTCAGTCAAACCTGTATTGACAAAACGCAAAAAAAAATGCACCCTTAGAAGAGGCGCATTAACCTTTGCCATGTTTAATTTTGCCAATTCGTTATTTGATTGTTTATAAAAGCGGTTCTGATTGACTTTATTTATAAAAAAACAAATGTCAAACTAAAATTAAACATAGAAAGGAGAAACCGACCTTTAATCGCATGATATTAATTATCAAGAATCAAAGATCAATTATTAGAGAATGGATAAGAAAAGAAAGTGAAAACTTTATATTGAATATAAAATTAGATGGAAAAGCTATGTTAAATGTATTAATATATGAAAATGGACAAATTAAACCAACTAATATTTATTGTTACTGATTTAAAATGCAATTGAATAAGAAAAGAAAACATTGTAAAGAAAACGAATTAAGAAAACGTCAATACACTAGAGAAGTAAACTGAATTTTAAAAGATGAATAATAACGAATCTAAATAAGGTCCTCGATTCAAATCGTAATCAAACACGCCGAGCGAGGCAAACAGAAAAGACAAAACAAATCTAGCAACCCCTTTAGAAGGGGAGTAGCAATAGGCGTGTTCCTTCCAAGAGGCGCATTTGTCAATGCGTCTCTTCTAAGAGCCCATTGGGTTATGTATTGTTCAAAGACGACGACTGTAAATAGAATAACAAATATGGTTTGAGTTCGTGCAATGTATATACATACAAAAATAAAATTACAAAGTAAAAAAGATATTAAAAGGGTTAAACACTGTCAGACTTACATGTTTAACATTGCGAAATTTAACTAAGTCGGTTTCAGTGGTACCTCGTGGACTTTATGTAAAGAAAGTGCCTTGAAATTGATCAAGGATTTTAATTTGTAAAAATCATGATTAATTAAGTTGAGTTGGTCAAATTGATAGGTTTAAATGCAAGTGCTATGTGTACCAAGAGAGGAATGAGTTTACGTGTTCAATTATGGAGACCCGAGATCTGTATTTATATTCAAATGTAATTAAAGGCGGGCAAAAACACGACAGCAGTGATGTACCTCTGGTAAGAGGCGCAAAAAGTGATGCTTCTCTTATAAGAGGCGCATATAGTGTTGTACTTCTCCTAATGAGGTTTTCTTTGCAAAGAAGAAAGTGCGTGTTTGCGGATTCCGCGGGGAAGAGATAGATCTTTATCTTTTGTAATAAAGTCCGAGTATATGTCTCGTACTCTAATTCTTAAATAATATCTTGACTGTTTCCCGAATATTTTTTCGGAACGAGATGGGTTCCCGAAAATAGAGACGGTTTTTCCCTTAACTCGGAATTTACCCTAGTTAATGTCAAAACGATTGTATTGATTTATAGATGACGACCCAAGAGTTGACACGAATGTTCGATTTACCTTTAAATAACCGAGTTAAAATTTTCATAAAAGCACGACATAGGCTAAACATGTTTTCTGATTTATCATCGGGTGGCTTTTAGGAGATGCAAACACAAGTGAAAATACGGGTGTCTACAGAGCCCCTACTTTGACTGAGACTTGGAAAAGGCAAAAGTCAAAATATTTCCCACATGTCAATTGATGATTAAAACCCGGAGACTATGGCTTAAGGAAGCTCGCCGGCCATAAGAAGAGATCATACTTGAGATATTACCGGGAGAATGCACCGTAGAAACTTGTCATCCAAAAAAGAGGTTTTTAGGTTCGAAACCCAGGTAAGGAAAAAAGAAAATTTCACCTCTAGACTTCAAAAGAGTTAGATATTTGCGTGATTGTACTCATCTGAATTGTTAGTTTATCTCTATAAAGTATTTCAATTTTTGTTCTCTTTTATTAACTTATGTTAATATTTCAATATTGAACTATTTTGTTATCATTGCTATGAGTGAGGAGTTTTTCATGCAAGGGCTTAGTGAGCCTCGATGTAGATTGAATTAAAGATCATTTTGTATACTTCGTGAATCACTATGCTAGGTTTTTATTATTAGGGATGTGTTTATTATTACTTTTATTAATTGTGATTGCTAGGGGAGTTCTTGATTTAAACTACTTACAAGAGTCGGGTTTTAATCCTTGTGAATTTATTTAGTAATCATAACTAGTTTAGTCAATTTATTACTCAGTTTAAATTGTCTACGATAGTTTAATTTAGACTTAGAGAACCCTTAACATAACTATTAGAACTCTATCCATGAGAATATATAAGAATTATAATTAAGTCATTATAATGTTGATGTTTAATGCTTTTATGTTTGTTTTATGACCCATGAGAATTAGACTTGAAACTTAATAAAAAGGCTCCTTAAGTCCCGAGAGAGAGTATCGAGTAACCTTTTTTTTTGTAATCCGTTGCCTTAATTAATAAAACCCCTAGATTTCACTCATCTTTTATGATTTATCTGGGTTTTTGATTATTTTTTTAAACAATCCCCTCAAAGAGTTTAAGCATTTGCTAAAATATCGCAATAAGCAACATTAACAATGTTCATAAGCAAATTAGACAACCATTCCCTCCTCCCAACCTGCCATGGCGTCAACAGAGTAAGCTTATGAGCTACCTTGTTGAACTCCCTACTTACAAACGACCACTTAACATACTCACAAGAGCTACTACAAGAGATAATATCGTCAACTATAAGGTGAAAACTACTACGACCATAAGAAAGATGGTTCACCGTCTTGACAAGGTCTTGATAGTCGCTCTCCAATGTAATCTTCCTATGTCGTTTTCTCGCTGCCTCCTTTAGTCCCAACAACATTGCTTCCGCCTTCGCTTCTCGTGGCTCCACCACCTCCCTCCTTTGAATCGTAATCCCTCAACATAGCGACGCAACTCCATCACGGCACACAACCCTAAGCTAAGATCCACCCCCGTATCCTCCCTGACACTCGCACCCACATTAATTTTGACCTCCCCATCAATTGGTTTGGTCCAACCTTCCTTCCTCGATCACCATTCCACCTTGTTTCCTATCCAACTTCTCTACCGTCCCTCTGTCATCCTCCTCCATCTCCTTCCTCAAGTCCTCCACACTCCTAATTATTAGGTTCATATACCTACACTTAAGACATTTCTTAAGTCATGCTAATTAACTCTTTAACCAGTTTCAAGATCTAGTTACATGCTTAATAAAAGAAAGACAAAATGAAGAGAAGAATGGCTTCCTCACATTGTATTTGTGTCGGATATGGGCACAAAGAAAGGACTCCTTCCTTACCTTGTTCTTGAGCTAATATATCTAGGGATGAACTTCCTAAGTCTCAAGTGTAGAGACACTCCTTTTGGGTACACCTAGACTATCCCAAATCGTCTCCTTATCACAAAATGTTCAGTGTGATAAGAAGCCTTCTTCACCTTATTATCACTACTACAATTAGTAGTATAACTTGGTGTGTGTTTATGTATGAGAATGTAGTGAGAGCAACAACAACTTGTTTGTTCTGATTTCTTTTAGTGAGATAAGCTTATTCTATCAAAAACTACACAACACATTATGAAGTAAAGAAGAGAACTTATTCTCTTCATTAGGCACTTGGGCATGCCGGTTTTGGGAGATGGGAGAGGGACAAGCATGCTTTTTTCTCCCTTACCCATGAAGCTAGTTGTAGGCATAGGTTGGTTAGAGCATTAAACATGTCTTTTGCATTTAATCTCAAGTCATGCTCATTCTAGCCTACAACCACCCAAAGCCATCTCCCCTTGGTTAATATGGGATCCATTTTATTTTGTCAATTTTCATATGTGTGACATGTGACAATCTAGGTAGCACGGACACTCCTCCTAATTAGCCGTCCCGTGTCGGACACCGTGTCGGACACACGGACACACGGACACCTATAAATAAGGAACGAGAGGTTGAAAGACTAAAAGAGATTAATTAGAAGATGAGTTGGGTGGGAAATGAGAATAAATTATAGTCAAAGTGAAATTTTACCCTCAATTATTTACATTTAATATCAAATACCAATATAAAAATAAAATTGTACGTTATTTATAACTATAAAATATATATTTTATTAAATTTAAATGTCGTGTCCCGTGTCGTAAATTTCACAAGATGCCGTGTCACGTGTCCGTGTCGTGTCCGTGTCCGTTTTCGTGCTACCTATGTGACAATTAGCATGTATAAGAATTTATAAAATCATATTTAACATTTAAATATAATCTTTCACCAAATAAATCATACTTAATATTTTAAGTGATGATCTATAAATACACGTATATAAAATGGTCCATATCATATATACTTTACAGCTTGTTGTAATTATATTAACCAATTAGTCTTATCTCTAATGTTTCATAAACATTGTACAACTTTGGTAATATAACATTTAATTACCAAAATGTATTTTATATAATAACATAATAGTAAGATAATTCTCATGTACAGATTGAACTCTTTTAATCCAAGGGGTTTAATTAATTTGTATCAATATACAATTAATCACTTTATGATTTGGGAATTGTCCTTTCGGTGTGACTTCAAGGGATCAACTGATCACCAGTTTCATACGACAGTAATGTCAAACTATAGCAAGCCAATCATTACTGATTAATGTGGATCAGTTGACTATAAATATTAATCATCCCTTTGTGTTCTTGTTAATGAGATTTAATTAAGTGATCGCACTACTGTTGAGGACACTCACTCCAACATTAATTACCAAGTCAAGGCCCCTATGCTCCTCCCCAAACACCCTTTTCAGATTTCAATTACAATTCATCTACCACTGTCAAGTGTCAACTATTAGGAAATCGTACTTTTTCTTTCAATTTCAATAACGTAATTTGTATGTGCGTCATACTCAATGTTGTCAGGATCGAGATTCTATTTTGGATCGACGGGGCAAGTAGGATCGGATCGGTAGAATCGGATACGATTCTACGAACTCAATAATATAGGTTTTTATATGGTAAATACATAAAATTGAAGATCAAAATACATACTTATTAATATTTATCCATAAATTATTACCCGATTAATAATTTATGTGTCATTCTATGAACATAATTATACAAATTACACAAGATTCAGATTTTCTAATGTCATTAAATAAAATATATATTTACTCTTTTACTATAAAATGGGATCGTAGAATCGTAGGATCATATGATCGTATCATGATTCTAACTCCAGGAATTTTCAAAAGAATAGGATCGTAAGATTCTACAACCATAATAGAATCGTAAGATCTGGGATCGGTCAAGCGTTTTTGAATAGTAAAATCGTAGAAACGTAGGTTCGAATCGGTATTCTGACAACAATGGTCGTACTATTAGCTTGTGAGCAATATATTCTAAAGAAAAAAAATGTAGAGGCCGATATCCTATCTTTTGGCAATATTACTCAATGTATTCAAATATATTTTCGTAATGGGGTCCTCCTTATCTTCTGTACCTAAAAGATTATATCACAACATTTTAGTATGAATGCTGTTGTAATTTGTTCTAATCCATATCTTGCATCGTTCTAAACATTTTATAGCTATAACTATGGCTTCTGATTGGAGGATATCAGTCTCTAGTATTTACTTATTATTACGCCTAAGAGAAATATCCAATTTTAGCACATTAGCCAAGTTGACTATGAATTGGCATATCCACTAACACTAAGCATAAGATCACAAAGTTCACAAAGGGCTCCTTGATTAAGTATTAAAAACTCATGTAATCTTTATCTCTTCGCACAACCAAAGTAATTAAAGGCGTACTTTGAATACTAAAATCGTAATCAGTCCACTAGGCACTAACACATTTTATAGGCGTCAATTTGATCATAAACTTGGCTATAATTATGAGAAGCTCTTCCTACTGAATTTCTAGATTGATATAAGGGTGATTTACTAATTTAAAGTGTACATATTTCAAATTCATAGTATAATTATATATGTACCGGGTACCGTATTAAGATTTACATTTTTATTGTGAGACGGTTGTATGGTGTGACCAACAGAAAGTGGCCACTTTTAAATAAATAGTACACTTTATGTTAATACAGTAATTCTCCTTTAAGACGGGGTGACCCGTCAGCCCCCCTCACAAAGAGCAAGTGGGGACAAATGGATCCCCCCACTAGCTCTTTGTGAGGGGGCTTCACCCGTCTTAAGTTAAGACATGTTGCCCCGTCTAAAATGAGAATTTGTGATGTTAATAAATGACTACTATTAAAAGTGGTCAGTTTATAATAATATAACATGATTGTTATTTAACATAAAATGGTCAGCTTTTAGCATAAAATGACCACCTTTTAAGTGGTCGCACCGTACAACGGTCTTACACAATCATTTGTATTAGATTTAAGACTTAAGAACGTATGATTTGATCCGCATAAAACCTTGTAATTAATCGTTCATACTCCGTAGTATTTATACACAAAGGTGTCTGCATTTCAATATTTCATTTAAAGATACTCACTCAATTATATTTATCAATATTCAGTAAGCTCCAATTTTTTTCTTAGCGACGTTAGTTTCAAATATTAGATGTATTTATTATTTAATTAAACATATGGTATTTTTTTATGACATGTTGGAGACATGCCTTGATAATAATGAACTAAATTTGCAAATTATTTTCATTGTTTGTTAGAGAAGATTATTGCAATTAAACTAGATAACACACGAAATAATTTGGTATGATATTATGATAAAAATAGATTTTGTAACATACAATAGTAGATGTGGTAATCGGGTCGTTCAAGACGTGTTTGGGTTGGGTCAAATCGTGTTATGTCGGGTTTGTAACATGGCTACGTCCGGATCGGGTTTGTCGAGTCCATTCTTTGCTCCGGTGTGGGTCATTGTCGTGTTGGGTCATTTAGATATACCTGTTGAGTCAGGCTAAGGTCATGTTTTGGTTAGGTCAAGTCGTTCTCGGATCGGTTCATTATCAGACTAACTTCTAGGTCGGGTCATTAAAGGTCGGGTAATTATGATTATTTGTCGGGCTTGGCACATCAATTTATCAGCCGGTCGATTTTTCCTAATCATTTGACTAATTTGAGTTGGTTATGGTCTTTATTTCATGAAATTATAAGGTCAATTACTTTTTGTTGAACCATGTTTGTTGATGATGACAAGTCCGTGCTACTTGTCGTTTAACGTGTTTGATTGCTTTGTGCATCCCTAGATGATTATCACAGTGAATGGAGCGTAAGGAACTATGAAGAATCGTTCTAACTTCTCTTTGGTCGTCTAGCTAATATTCCAAAAACTACCTACTATTATATATTCTATCAATCCAGTAGGTTGAAGGTAAGAGAATACTTTATTGAAAATCATTCAGCAAAGAAAACAACTTGTACGTTCAACGTGATAAATTCTCTTGAGTTGTTCCCTTAAGTCGGATCGTGAAATTGTTCAAATATATTCATCCCTTAAGGTCTTGTCTCTACTGTTCGAATTTGTGAACCATATAAAGAGACAAAGTTCTTGTAATTTTCAGTTTGTGAGTAAGAGATTATTGGGGTACGGGGTTGTACTCGAGTCGCACGATCGGGTTGATCGTGGGGGTCTTCTTTGTAATCGGGTTGATTTATAAGGAAGATATTAATAAGAGAGATAGTGGACGTAGACCTTTAGAGAGTAGGTCGAACCACTTAAAAACCGCTGCGTTCTTATTGTTGTTTGATCGTTATTTTGTTTTCCTGTATTTCGATTCATTCACGAATCTGTTCGAATCAGTACTGCTCAATCTTCATTGTTTAAACAGTTCGCTGAACTGTTTAATTTGCCTGAGTGCTGACTCGTAACAGATAAATTCCGAGTTGTGTGTTTAAAATATTAAAAGGTACTTAATTCACCCCCTCACCCTCTTGAGTATCGGATCCATAAACTCAACAATTGGTATCAGAGCCTCGTGCTCTTGATTGCTTTACCGCAAAGAGTTTGATCCTTTTGAGTTTATCTTTTCTCTTTTATCTTGCTTAAATGAATTCCAGATCTGTCAAATGTCCTGTCTTCGATGGCACGGACTATGGCTGGTGGAAAAATAGAATGACACATTTCATTCAAGGAACTGATTATGAGTGTTGGGCAATTATTGAAAGTGGCCCTCTTGTTATTACGACCACCGATGCAAATGGTGTTAAAAGTCCTAAAGCAAGAGTGGCCTACACTGCCGATGACTATAAGAAGGCAGAAAAGAATGCTCGAGCAATATCCCTTTTACAATCTGATCTTATAAATGAGGAGGCCGGCCGTATTGCTGGTTGTAAGACGGCTAAGCAAATTTGGGATACTCTCGAGTTAGCCCACGAGGGAACATTGCAAGTGAAGAAACTTCGTATTGATCTATTAATGCAACAATACGAGGCCTTCAAAATGCAAAAAGATGAATCGATTAAAAGCATGTCTTCTCGACTTTCTAGTATAACCAACGAACTTTCAAATCTTGGTCGCTCTTTTCAAACTGAGGACATTGTCCGTAAAATTTTAAGAAGTTTAACCAAGAGATGGCTAGCCAAGGTCACAGCCATTGAAGAAGGCAGGGACTTAACTACTCTCACCTATGCAGCCTTAATGGGATCTCTTATGGCACATGAAATAGCCCTTGATGATGCCGAAGAGAAGCCCAAGGCTAAGGGCCTGGCCTTGAACGCCTTCTCAAGTGATAATGAAAGTGATCTTGAGGAGGAAGTTGAGTTATCTAAGCGTATAGCAAAGATAATCATAAAACAAAATCAAGGGAAGTTCGAAAGTTTTACACCAAAGAAATATGCTCCTTATACTTTTTCTTCTTCTTCATCTCGTTCTATGTCTAGAATGGGTTGCTTTAAATGTGGAGATCGTGATCATCAGATCCGAAACTGTCCCAAATGGGAAGAAGTAAAGTCTAGAGATAAACGTGAGAAATCTAAGCAAGAGTACAAACGTGCAATGATTGCTGCTGTGTGGGGTGAGTCCGAATCCGAGGACGATGAACCGCCTAAGGAAGAAAAGGAAGAGAAACTATGTCTTCGATCCACTTACAAGCCCAAGCCACAAAAGAACTCATACAAAGATGATATTAGATGTCTTATGGCCCATACTGACAATTCCGAAAGTGAATCTGACGACGAGGTATGTCTTTCTGATCTCAAGACTCGTGTTAGATCTCTGTCAAAAGAAAAAATAATTAGGCTTCTTGACGAGACCCTAGACACTAGTTATGACCAAAGTAAACGTCTGGAAGCAATGCAAACTGAGATTGAAAGTATCGCGGAAGAAAATGTCAAGTTAAAACGTGATCTGAAATATGTTGAAAAACGAACAGTTGAACAGACTGTTCATTCCGAAGTTATCACTGAAAATGAATCGCTAGTCAACAAGATACAAGCTTTAACTAACGAACTGGATGAAATAAAAAATATGCATGTTAAAGGAGCTATTACATACTCTGAGTTCAATACTAAATTTGATAGACTCAATGTTGACTATGACGATCTCCTTAACAAGAACAAGAGACTTCTTAGAAAAATCGATAACCTTGAAATCGACCTAAGAAATGCTAGGAATGTCACCGCTAAATGGGAAGGAAGTAATACCGTTCTTGAGTTCCTAGTTAATCAATCCAGTAATACTAAGAAGCTAGGATTAGGGTATGAATCTTGTTCTAACTTCAAGCTAGATGATCCTCAATATCATACAGTTTGGGTTCCTGGACAGAAAGTAAACAGATCACCGAACTGTTCAATTCAGAATGCTTCCAGCAATGTCTATTTCAGAAAGCCTGAACCCGTAGAACGTGACTTTCGTAAACGTAAGTATGTCGGCCTACCTGAGTATACTTTGTGCAAATTTTGTGGGAAAACAGGACACGTATTTAATGCTTGTAAGAAGCGGTTAGGTTACATGGAACAAAGTTATAAGATTGTCAAGAAAATGTGGATTCGAAAGGACTTATTAGCACAAGTGACTAACCAAAAGGGACCCAAGTTAATTTGGGTACCCAAGTCCAAAGTATAATCTGTTTTGCAGGTTAAAGTGAGAGGGAGCAACATGCATTGATCAAAACAAATTTCGTTGCTCAAGGTGCATATGGACGATGTCTTTGACCTCTCACATAGAACCTACAAAGTTGAGATGAGAAGAACAAGAGAGAACCTACGAGGACTTGAAGAGTAAAACAGAAGCATGTCAAACAGTTCACTGAACTGTTCTGATTAAAGTCATCTCAAGTTCAGGGGGCACAGAACAGTCAAGAACACTGTTCAATCATACATCCGACAGTTCAGAGGGATTAAATAACAGCTAAATCAATGTGTACGGAGCAAAGTATGGCACTTGGAACCACGACCAAAATATCGTTCCGTCATATGAACCAAATGAGTAAGACAAAAATTACGGGATTACGGTATGATTATTATTTGTGTGCCTATTCTTTGTGATAACATGAGTACAATTAATATTTCATAAAATCCCGTCAATATTCTATGACAAACTTTTTTCGTGACATGGAAGAAAAAGGGAACATTTGCTTAAAATTTTGTAAAATCGAAGATCAGTTATCCGACTTTTTACTAAATCTTTAGCAAGGGAACAATTTGAGAATATTTGATTGGAATTTGGTCTAATAAACTGTAGCTCGTAGTTAATGATCCACTAAAATTTTCCTCTATGATTGACTAGAAAAGAGTCATTGTGTCACTGAGTTGGTAATTCTCCATTAGTTATGGAACATGGTTGTAGTTTGCCTAGTCTGGTCCTCTTCTCATAGACTAGTAACGGGTTTGACAATTCGATGTTTGTACCTAACTTGCATATCCACTTTGTTCTCAAATAAAGGCAAAAACCAAAACAACCCAGAACTTACCAAACCAAAATTGGACAGTCCTCTGCACTGTTCAGTTGAGAACCTAGAACCCAAACCTTGTTTTACCAAAACCTATCTACAATAGATAGGAAGCACCAAATCAATTTGCCTAACCATTTAACCTACAACCCAAAACCTTGGTTTGAGTATATTGCACTTGAGTTTCTTTTATTCGTGCCATTTTTAATACGATAATGATATTTGCACATGTTTTCATCTTGCACTTTCATCGGGGATTTTTGATGATGCTATAACTTTTTATGGAGATTCTCATTACAATATAAGTTCTTATGAGAAATGAGAGAGTGCTAAAAAAAAAGGGAATGATGAAAAAAAAATGATGGAAAAAAAAGGAAGAAAAAAAGTGATGAAAAAAAAAAAAAAAACAAAGTGAAGTGAAGAAAGGCGAAAAAAAAAGGAAGAACGAAAAAAAAAAGAAAAAAAAAAAAAAAAAAAACAAGACGAAGAAGGAGGAGTATTAGCACTATGTGATGATTTCGTTAATTCCTCATTGATTTCAAATCTTCTACGTTTTTCATGTTCTTCAAAACTCCATATGCATGTATCTTGATCTTTTGCTACAAAATTCTTTCACGAAGTTTAGATATCTCATGTAATCTTTATACTCATACTCATAGTCAATTCTAACTTAACATAAACCCTCCCTTACCCTTCATAACTTGCCCTTCCTCGACCTATCCCTTTAAATCAGCCTAACCCATATATTGCCTATTCTTTTTTGTGGATGTGTTTGTATATGGTGCTCTCGTTGGTTGTTTTGAACTAGTTATTATGATGTCTATGCGGACCGTGTGTCGGTAGATATTTCCTTGTCTTTGTGGCAATGGGTGTGCGTTGACTATTTTGACTCTCTTTCTCTTTTTGATGATGTCAAGAGGGGGAAATAGTGATGGATCTCGTACATGGTGGATCTCGTACCTAGTAGCTATTAATCTTTAGACCTTTGACTATGAAGTTTTCCTCTTTGCGTTTCGAAAAACTAAAGGTTCACTTCAACTTTGCTGATCTTAGACTGTTTCCTATTTCTATCAATTGTCATGATTATTATTGTCTTACTAATCTTGTGTTGAGGGGGAACTTGTCACTAAGGACTTGCCATCATCAAAGGGGGAATTTGTTGAACCATGTTTGTTGATGATGACAAGTCCGTGCTACTTGTCGTTTAACGTGTTTGATTGCTTTGTGCATGCCTAGATGATTATCACAGTGAATGGAGCTTAAGGAACTATGAAGAATCGTTCTAACTTCTCTTTGGTCGTCTAGCTAATATTCCAAAAACTACCTACTATTATATATTCTATCAATCCAGTAGGTTGAAGGTAAGAGAATACTTTATTGAAAATCATTCAGCAAAGAAAACAACTTGTACGTTCAACGTGATAAATTCTCTTGAGTTGTTCCCTTAAGTCGGATCGTGAAAGTGTTCAAATATATTCATCCCTTAAGGTCTTGTCTCTACTGTTCGAATTTGTGAACCATATAAAGAGACAAAGTTCTTGTAATTTTCAGTTTGTGAGTAAGAGATTATTGGGGTACGAGGTTGTACTCGAGTCGCACGATCGGGTTGATCGTGGGATCGTGGGGGTCTTCTTTGTAATCGGGTTGATTTATAAGGAAGATATTAATAAGAGAGATAGTGGACGTAGACCTTTAGAGAGTAGGTCGAACCACTTAAAAACCGCTGCGTTCTTATTGTTGTTTGATCGTTATTTTGTTTTCCTGTATTTCGATTCATTCACGAATCTGTTCGAATCAGTACTGCTCAATCTTCATTGTTTAAACAGTTCGCTGAACTGTTTAATTTGCCTGAGTGCTGATTCGTAACAGATAAATTCCGAGTTGTGTGTTTAAAATATTAAAAGGTACTTAATTCACCCCCTCACCCTCTTGAGTATCGGATCCATAAACTCAACACTTTTAAAAGTCGTTTATAAATAATGTGGATTATTTTAGTCGTTATCGCCTTGACATTTCATTTATACCGAGGATAAATTTCGAGTAATGTCGATTTATCTTTCAGATGGGGTCATTTTCGGGTTATCTTTCGGGCCAGGTCAGTTGTTGGGTCGGGTCAGAATCAAAGCATGAATCGAGTTGATTCGGGCAACGGGTCATCTTGTGTCAGGTTAGGTTCGCTTTCGGATCAACCTTAATCGGATTAGGCCAGGTTACGAGTCATAACAGGTTGGGTGGAGTCGGTTTTGGTTCCGGGTTGCAATATTTTCCGGGCTTACAAGTCGGGTTTGGGTCGGGTGAGATATTCCCGTTCTAGACATTAGGGTAAAATCTTAAAAAGGTTGTGCACCATATATGCATAAAGATGATAGAGAGTCCATTTTATATGTGAAAAGTCAAAAGTGATTTCATCCTTAAACATACCTCATCCGTTCCGGTCATTTGTTTATCATTTTCATTTTAGGGTGTCTCATTCATTTGTTTACCTTTCTATATTAGGATGGTAGTGTATGAGTAATATGATCACCATTGTCCACTTGTCATCCATCAAGTACAATCACAAATGGTACTCTATCATTTCCTTAATAATTGTGTCAAAAGTAAGGTAAACAAATGACCGGGATAAAGGAAGTATTCAATTGGTTATAAGAGAGAGTAATTCCTTGGTTTATAAAATTGATGAACTTATACAGGTTTGGAAGCAATTCACAAGAATCACAACCATTACAAATAAAAGTGAATATTACTCCTCTGTATGAGCTTAGTTTTGAAGACACTTGATAGAAGTCCTTCCGTTTTGCACATTTAGTTACCTTTATATTTGGCATAAAGATTAAAGAAATTGTAATTGACTATTTGTGGTTTTACTTAGTAGATGACAAGTAGACGGTAATTTCATTAAGAGATCAAAATACTCATAAGAAATTCTATTAATATAGAAAAATAACCAAGACGGATGGAGTATAATTCTGTAAATATTGAACCCGTGATTTCATAATACGAGCAACCATAAATTAGACAAATTGCAGTTTTTATGAGGGGATATTGCCCTTTCTTTGGTTGAGGGGGTGGCTTTTCCCGTAGTCTTTCAGATTTGTATCACTAATATTAAACCTATTTCCTTCAAGTCTTCAACCCGAATAAACTATTTCAATTTGTCTACTGAAACTTTAGAATAGGAAATATCTTTACTATTACGTCACTTAAGATAATTCAATATTGGATCTGTTTTTGGAAAGTTAAATCAGCGCTTAATAGTTGGTTATTGCTAATTTATTAGTAAGCCTCTGACGAAGTATCCAACCACTTATATGTACCCTAGCTTATCTGTATCTCATGTGGTCATGCGCAAATATAGAGCTTAAAACATCACAAATCTTCTTTCTATTAAAATAAACAGTAGGTCTTGCTTGTGACGGGTCGGATCTTGCGACGGGTATTTTGTGAGAGGAAATGGGTAGAGGGGACAAGGTGGGCACCCCCCATGTGCTTCTCCACTCACCCTTGATGGGTATTTTGTGAGAGAATATGGTATCCGTCTTAAAGACGGATACCCCCGTCTTAAATGAGAATTTGTGTAAAATAAAAACATTTAAAGCCAGTACATTGATCCAGCTCATCATGTTAGTTTTCTTTTTATTTTTTATTTTTTTTGTCTTTATTCTTTTTTCCGCATTTTTATGTATCAATTTGCTTTTTTACACTAAAGTAATACAATAATTTGAACATGCAACTTTTTAATAATCCTAAATTATGAATTAAAACTTTACATTAATAATAAATTACATTGATATGTCAAAAATCCTGAAAATTAATTATTTTAAATTACAATCAACAAAAAATTACTGAATTATAATTTCACCTTTCACCGTTTTACTAAAGCAAAAAATAAAATTCAACAAATAATTAGTTCATAAGAACCCACCGCTTTAGTTAGATTATTTAAAAATCAGTCAGTTAATATATAAATATTAGAGAATTTAGGTGATATCATTCTAATTTGTAAAATATCAAGATTAATTATTCAATGCATGCATTAACAAACTATTTAACCGTTAATCAATAAAGTACAATATGGATCTAGAATGTCCCATATCAAAATAAAATTTGAAAAAATGATTTTTAAACTAAAAAAAATATAAAACCCCACAAAAAATACATTCTTTTGAACTTATCTTCTTTAATTTAGTTTTAGAAAAATACCAAAAAAAAATTACTTACTTATTCTAAATCTCTCACTAAATACTCACACTATAATCTACTAAGATAGATCTAATAAATTTGTCGAAGTGCCATTTTTTAATGTGTTACGAGCATAAAATCATTAAAAAATTGCCTTGATTAGACTAATTACATGCATAAAAAATACTTACTCCCTCATATTCATGGTATTCTTCCCTATTTCCTTTTTCGGTTATTCATGTTTTCTTCCCTATTTCCTTTTTTGGATGTGGGGTAGTGTGTTTTGTGTGATCTAAATTCATTTGTGTGGGGAGTAATGTGTTTTGTGTGGTCAAAATTCATTTTCTTAATCTAAGAGCCAAAATAAAAAAGGGAAGAATAGATTGAATAGGAGGGAGTACGTTATAATAAGCAAAAAAAGAATAAAAATTTACCATGTAGATTAGAAGCATTTAAAAATAAATCCGTCATTCCTAAGGTGAAATGCAACATACATAACATTGTAATGTACAATGGGTATTTTTTTTTCTTCAAATTAAATTGTTTTTAAATTTATTGATTATATAAACAAAAGAGAATATGAGATAAAGGAAACATATGCATACATTTATACGAAAATGAGAGAGGGGAGAGTAGAAGAAGATAGAAAAATAGAGAGGTAGGCGATATGGAGGGAATGAAGATAGTTGGTCTTTTAGTGACGTAGGATTTTGGTGATTGGAATGGTGGGATTTTATATGGTCATATGATGGTACATATTGATTCTCAGTAAGTTCTGCTTAAGACGGTACTATTCGTCTTAAATTTAACATGGGTCAAACAAAACCATATAGTGGTAATAAAGACAAAACTTTTCGTATATATTTTTCAGGGAACACATGGGATGATTTGATATGTATTTGACATGTGTTAAGTTTAAGACGGATACTGTCCGTCTTAAATAGAATTTGTGATGGTTTATTTGAAGTGTTTGAGCTTTGTTTATTCCTTAGTTTGGCCCAATTCAAAATAGATTGTACCCGTATAATTACAAACTCATCCAACTAACATGAGCCAAAATCATGTCTCTAAAGTTTGCTAAGTTAACATGTGTAAATGTTTTTCATTTCGCCGATGTTACATGTAACGATATTGATTATTTTCTTCATTTTTTAGATTATTTTATAATACGAATATATCGAACATACACACCTTAAATTGAAAAAAATAAATTAAATTATGCACAAGTTGTCAAGTTATATTAATTTATCATTCATACTATGTTTTTTTTATTTTATAGTTGATAAGAGTCTACAATCAATACGGCTGGTTTGTGAAATAAGTCAATAGCTATTGTCTATAATACTCAAGTTCTCTACTCTCTGATATTACAAACGTTTCTCTGGCGTATTTCATACCGTGTTTTTGCAAAGTAATGATGTTTACACAAAATATACTATAATTTGCAAGTTTATTAGATTTTTTCTACTTATTTGTAAATGATACGAAGTATTGTTCGAAGTTTAAATTTTAATTAACATTTATTAAAATTTTATATCAATATTTATGCATTAAATCGAATATTTTCTATACAAGTATAATACCAACCCCGTGCAATTTTGCACGGGAATAAAACTAGTTCTTATTGAAAACAAGCACTATCCGTCACAAGTTGAAGACGGATAGTGCCCCTCTCACAATGTGCAAGTGGGGAGGCAAGTGAAGGGTAAATGGATCCCCCCACTTGCCCTCCCACTTGCATAATGTGAGAGGGACACTATCCATCTTCAGTTTGTCACGGATAGTATCCGTTTTAAGTAAGACGAGTTGTACGTTAAAATATAGTCTAAGAAGAACAATCAACTCCAATCTAATCTAATTTATCTAATCTAATACCTATTCCGTCCGAGTTATTTATTTAGCATTTTTATTTTAGGGTATCCTATTATTTGTTTATCTTTTATATGACTATGTTATTATTATCCACTTGTCAGTCAATGCTCATGTCTACAAATGGTCACCTCCCTTTTTCTTTAATCTTGGGCAAAAAACAAATATAAACAAATGACCACTCCTAGTTATTCTTTTGTGACACCCTCAAATTTGCGGAAAGAAAAAAAATAATTTAAATACATAAAAGATACGAATACATAACGAAGGTGTCATAAATAAAAAGGGTCATTACAAAATGGAAATAATATTATACAAAAGAAATATACAAGACGGGAGACATATCTCCCGTATAAATACGGAAATAAAAAGAGTGTATAATAATATACAATCTAAGAACCGACTATAGGTCCAAGGTAAATACTTCGCTCGCTAGCTCGTCAATGTACCCCAAATATGCATTCACCACCTGTTCGACCGCATTAAATATAAACACGGAAGCCACAGTCAGTGGGGAGTAACTCCGAGTTCTCCCAGCCACGAAATGTCGAGTTTAATAAAACATGGATAACATAAAAGAGATGTATATGGAAAATACAAAACCTTAACATATACGATATGCTTTTCATGTTATGAAACAAATAACTAACATATAACCTATCATATGAAAGCTATCATGTGAATCCGATAATAAAATATAACTCAAGGTAGGGAAGCTGGTATGCTGGCTCAGCGGTTACCATGTAACATGGCACTGATACACTCAAACCCTAATCAACACGTAATCATGTGAATCAGTTAACAATCGGTAATCCAAACTCTATCAATCTTAGCCGGCTTGCATCTCACCTTCTAAAACTCATAGAATCATACAAACATGAAAGACCAATACTTCTACAAACAGGCATAAGTTCTTAGGACCATCGATAGAAGACTTCTGTAACTCGAGGCTATACCACAAGGTAGGAAAACATCCTAGTCCTAGACTGATCAGACATAGCGACAACAGCTATTCCATTCCCCGTCCCATGACATAACCGTCTATGAGAAACTCTACTAGGCGACCCCCTAAGCAGAGATGGCTAGTACTTAAGCTGGCTCCATTCCCAAAATGAAATAGGCAGCCATGGCCCGACTTGGATATAAACCCACCAAGCCGAGACACAAAAGCTATCAAGCAGTGAACTATATACTCGTTAAAGATAGTACGGCCTATCAATGTCATGGTCCAAGCTACTCATTTAGAATTAGAATGGTCAAGACGCCATATATCCATAATTCTCTAGGGGTACTTAGTCAACACGACACCAACCATATAAACAAACAGTCACGGGAATACATCCTATCATGTGACTAATTGCATATAAATAGTAATCAAATATCATATCGCCTCATATCTACTAAGGCTAATTCAATAATTAATTACAACCTTACTTGAAGA
>JAIUZE010021366.1:0-22794 GCA_022085475.1 Heliosperma pusillum | reverse complement strand
ACTTGAAGATGGGGAGCGAAGAGGAGGTCCTAGAAATATAGGTTAGGACGGATTTAATTAAGAAATGAAGGTTTTATGAAGGTTTTGCTCAAGAACGATGAAGAACGGATGAAGAACGCGAAGAACGCTCAAGAACGATTAAAGAAAGTGATATTTTGATCTTAATTTGATTTGTTGAAAAAATGAAAAGTTGTTTGTGAGTAAAGTGGAGTGTGTGAGCCGTGAGTTTATAGAGCAAAATAGTGAGTTGGGTTTGAAATTGTTGTTATGGAATCGACCCGGTATAATAATTATATGACCGTAATTAATTAGATATTAAGTTAATTGAATTAAATATCAAGATATTATGTTATTGTAATGAAAAGAAATAAAATATCAAGGCTAAGAGAGGAAGAAAAACCCGTGTTATATGGTGAACTGTCGTCAGCTTTTGTACGATTGCGTAATTTTTGTTAACTGATCGATAAAGTTAATAAATATCTAGATATTTTGATTAGTTTATTCAAAACAATTAAAATATCTTATGGTGAGTGGAAAGCGATGACACGCGCGTGTGACTCATGCCAAAGTCGAGTTTCGATTTTGTTTTCGCGCTTTACGATGAGTCGGGAATAGTTAAATGACGTTCGGTTAAAACCGTAAACGTTATTCTTTAAATTCCGAATAAATTCAAAATAATTATATTAAATTATGATAAATCTTAATAAATCTAAATAAAAATAAATCAAAAATATTATTTTTTTAAATAAATTTTCGGTCTTCATACTTATGAGACGAGTCGGGAAAAAGTCAACGGAAGTCAAAGTTGACTGAAAAGTCGAGAAAAGTCGAAGATGACTTACAAGTCAAGAAAAGTTTAGGACGACTTAAAAGTCAAGAAAAAGTCAATGACGACTTTAAAAAGTCAAGGAAAAGTCAAAGACTACTTAAAAGTCAAGAAAAGTCAAAGATGACTAAAAACGGTCTTTTCATGGAATCCCTCAAAAATTCCAAATACGAACGCGGAATTTCAAAATAAGACTCGGAACAAAAATTCCTATTTTAAAAACTTAAGTTCTACTGAAAAGTGTTAGTAAATATTTTTACTAGAAAAATCGGGTATATTTCCGGTTGTTACATCAGAAAAGTCAAACTCGCCTTAAGACGGGATTTTCATGGAATCTCGCAGAAATTCCAAATACGAACACGGAAATTCTAAATTCGACTCGAAACTTTAAATTCTAAATTAAAACTTAAATTTGCTGAAAAGTATCCGTAAAATATTTTCACTAGAAAAATAGGGTATATTTCCGGGTGTTACACTTGGTCCTACCCGGGTAGCCGGCAGCCGGTCCCCTTGACCGGCTGGGACACACTGGCATTTCAAGTTGGTTTTTCGTATGATACATGGCCTTAGCCGGGTAGCCGGCAGCCGGTCCACCTGACCGGCTGGCACCTGCTGGACTTTGTTTGAAATTCTTGTTTACGTTTTCGTTTATAATATTTCCGATCGTTCATTTATCGTATAAATTTACGTAATGACTTATTATATTAATGTTTCGAATATATGATATTTCATTCGCTTGTATCACATGTTTTGTGACGGTTTTTAGTATTTCCCTTTTTGAGTCGGTTTTTACAAATGTTACGGTTTGAGCACTATTTTGTTAGGTGCTTTGTGCTCTCATTCCCTTGGCTATCTCCACGTTCGTAAGGCTGGAATGTCGGAACGGGGATGTATCCTACTGGTTAATTGCATGTGTTAGTGGGCATACGAGGACGTTGTTGGGAGGCGAACGCTTTGCGTTGATCGACCCGGCCGTCAAATGTTGTGTACTTGCGAGGTGGTGTTATTTGCATGTAGCGTACCACTTGTTATGAGGCTTGTGCTCTTTTCCGCCTCTTTCGTGAATTATCGACCAGTTTTGGGGTACTCGGCGTCTATGATTGACCGAGTCTTGGATGCGAAACGTTTATCGCATGTCGAACTGGAAAATGTGATTTCGGGATTCTGGCCAGATTTAAACTAGGACCGGATATTTATTATCGTCGTCCACCCGGAGGAAATTAGTCCACATATATGAAATGTGATCGTGTATGCGTTCAGGGAAATGTTTATCTCGTGGATGCCTTTTAATCATACTTGCTATGTACACGGTGCTAGTGCGTTTCATTTACCGTGAGAGATGTCGTCATTGTGTCGGTGTGTTTGGATGGATGATTACATGAATGATTATATGATGGATTACTTATGATCTTCACATGACTTGGCATGGTTTGTTTGTCGAGTCTCAATCTTATCGAACTTATACCGCTAACGGTGAGATGCAAGCCCTAGTGAGCGTATTCGGTTGCCTAAGAGTGTCTTCTCCGAGTCTATCTATAGCATGATGGTTTCGGATTGTACTTCATATGCTCTTATCATTATATATTGAATTGCCTATCTATCCTTATCGTATTTCACATGTATATCTATATATGCATGCTTCTATTTTTGTATTTCCTTTTATGTACGTTTAATGTGATATGGCTGGGAGAACCCGGAGTTACTCCCCACTGACTGTGGCGTTCATGTTTTTCATGAATGAACTGGTTGCTTGATTGGATGACTTTTTGCTTGTGGTATTTTGGGTTCGGGTGTGAGCTAGCGAGCGTGGTCCCTGGATTGAAACACCTCTAGACGATTTTAGCTAGTTGCTAATAACTTTGTTGTTGGATAACAATTTGAGAGACTACGTCTCTTGTAGTATTTTGTATTTGGTTTGTAACATCTGACTGCACTGAAACTATTCAGAAAAGACAACTAAACAATGACAAACTGAGCTAAGATTAAGACTCTTGCAAGTACTCTGTTTCTGTTTGAATTGATTGTTAAAGAACAAGGATAGGACCTTAACCAAAGCACAAAGCCAATGGTTGAGGGTTGAACCTTGATCCCAGCACACAGCTAAGGACCCAAGCTCACTTCCAAGCACACAGCAAAGGAAGTTGTCTCAAGCACACAGCCAAGAGATGCAACAGAAACAAGGTTTCAGTTTTATATTTTACTTCAAATCTGTCTTTCATTCATTAGGAAATGGCCTTATATAGGCAAGGAGATTACATCCTACTCGTTCAATACATCCTAGGGCCACAATTGGCTTGCAAAAGAAACAGAAATAACAGCTACATTGTTCAGAATTAAAGCAATAAAGTAGAAAAGCAGTCTAATGAGACAATCTGCCTTAATGGGGTTGTTTAGGTTGAAACTGGTGGAGGAGTGGACTTCCAGGCTTGAATCTTGAGCTCAACTGAAGTTGGATGAATGCCAAAGGGTCTGCTAAAAGATCCTCGAGCTTGTTTGTTCAAAATAGGAAAGTTTGATAGTGACATTTAAACTACTGCAAAAAGGCTGAATTCCTGGACAGTTTGTAGTTGTCCCTAAGCTAACTTTTTGTGTGTTTGTTTCTGGGGGGGGAAGTCCTGGGGAAAGTTGTAGAGGACCTTCCCAAGACATAGGTTTGAGGGTTGGTTAGGCTTGTTTGATTGTGTGGGGCCCCATGGACCTTGTTTAGAAAGGCTGTGATAGGCTGTTTTTGGCTGGGGGCTGTTTTTGTTGTGTTGGGTTTGTTGGGCTGTTGGCTGAGCTTTGTTGTGGCCTAGTCTTGGGAAGTGGATGGCTAGGCTTTGTTCTGGTTGTGGTGGTGTTGTCTTAGCAGGCTTGAAGTGGTTGTGGCTTGGACTGAATAGAACATTGTCATAGCTGGTCATGGTGTTGTCTGAATGTAGGTTGTTGTTTTGATGTTGAGTCTTGTCTTGAGTTTGTGTCTTGTCTTGAGCTCGTGTCATGGCTCGTGTCTTGGCTTGGTCACATACTCCCGTTGCAACCTCCTTTTCTTGAAAAGGATTTGCCCTCAAATCTTCCTCACCTTCATCATCTGATTCACCATGGTAAGGACTCAGGTCTCCAACATTGAAAGTACCATGTACACCATAGCTTCCTGGTAGATCCACCTTGTAAGCATTGGTGCCTATCTTCTCCAATATCTCAAATGGTCCATCAGCTCTTGGCATGAGCTTGTTTCTCCTCTTGTCTGGAAATCTCTCTTTTCTTAAATGCAACCATACAAGATCCCCTGCCTTGAATTCCCTTGCTTTCTTAGGCCCCTTGGACCTAGCTTTGTACAACTCATTGGACCTTTCAATCTGCTTCTTGACTTGCTCATGAATCTGTATCATTTGCTCAACTCTTTTCTTTGCATCATAGCTTGCCTTGTTTCCTTTGACTGGTGCTAGGTCTGTAGGCATGAGAGGATTAGTGCCATAAACTGTTTCAAAAGGACTTTTACCTGTGCTGCTGGAGGGAGCTCTGTTGAAGGCAAATTCAGCTTGTGCTAGCTTGAGGTCCCAATCTTTTAATGACTTAGAAACAATGCTCCTTAAGATCTTCCCTAGTGTTCTGTTAGTGACTTCTGTCTGCCCATCAGTTTGGGGATGGTGAGAAGTACTAAACAATAACCTGGTCTTCAACAGCTTCCACAAGGTTCTCCAGAAATGGCTCATGAACTTTGTGTCTCTATCTGAGACAATGCTTCTAGGGACCCCATGTAACTTGACAACTTCCCTAAAGTATAGTTCAGCCACCCCCAATGCATCCTCAGTCTTCTTACAAGCAATGAAATGTGCCATCTTGCTGAATCTATCTACAACCACCATGATTGAATCCTTTCCCCTTTGAGTTCTAGGTAAGGCTACAATAAAGTCCATACTGAGGTCTTCCCATGGCTTGTTGGGTACTGGAAGTGGTGTGTAAGGGCCTGCTTGAAAGTGTGCCTTGGCTAGTTGACAAGATCTGCATCTCTTGAGGGCATCTTGCACATCACTGAGCATCTTAGGCCAATAGAACTGGTCTTGTAAGATGTCATAGGTCTTCTGTACCCCAAAGTGACCAGCAAGGCCATTGGAGTGAACCTCTTTGACCAGTAGTCCCCTATAAGGTCCCTTAGGCACACACAGTTTGTTTCCATAGAATAAGTATCCTTCTTGAGCTGTGTACTTGCTCCCTTTCTTGACTTGCCCTTCTTGGTGTACCTCCCATTCATGCTTGAAGTCTGGGTCCTCTTGATAGAGCTCTTTCATAAATTCAAACCCCAACACCCTTTGCTCCATGAAGGTCAACATTACAGACCTTCTAGACAATGCATCAGCTACAACATTGTTCTTACCTTCTATGTACTTGCTGGAGAATGAGAAAGATTGCAAGAACTCTACCCATTTGGCATGCCTGGGGTTGAGTTTGTGTTGTCCATTGATGTATTTGAGAGCCTCATGATCAGAATGAAGCACAAAAGGCTTAGGCTTCAAGTAGTGTCCCCAATGATTCAATGCCCTCACAATGGCATAGAATTCCTTGTCATATGTGGAATAGTTAAGCTTGGCCCCATTTAGCTTCTCACTAAAGTATGCCACAGGTTTCTTTTCTTGAGTAAGCACAGCTCCTATGCCAAGACCACTGGCATCACACTCTACCTCAAAGAGTTTGTTAAAGTCTGGTAGAACCAATATTGGAGACTTGCACAATAGCTCTTTGATCAGATTGAAGGACCTTTCAGCCTTCTCATTCCACTTGAACTCTCCCTTCTTCATGCACTCAGTAATAGGGGCCATGATTGAACTAAACCCTTGTATGAACCTCCTATAGAAAGATGCCAACCCATGGAAACTTCTTACATCAGTAACAGTTTGGGGAATGGGCCATTCCTTGATTGCTTGCACTTTCTCAGGATCAACTGCTACCCCTTTCTTAGAGATGATGAACCCAAGGAAGTAAACCTCAGGCTGCATGAAGGTGCACTTCTCTAGCTTGCCATACAACTTGTTTTCTCTTAGGACCTCAAACAACAACTTCAGATGTTGCAAATGTTCTCCCTTAGTTGAACTGTAAATAAGAATATCATCAAAGTAAACCACTACACACTTGCCTAAGTAAGGCCTTAGGACCTCTGTCATCAACCTCATGAAGGTGCTAGGGGCATTAGACAACCCAAAAGGCATCACCAGCCATTCATAGAGCCCATGTTTAGTCTTGAAAGCTGTCTTCCATTCATCCCCTGCTCTTATCCTCACTTGGTGGTAGCCCTGCCTTAGATCAATCTTAGTGAACACTTGAGCCCCACTTAGCTCATCCAGAATATCATTAAGTCTAGGTATGGGAAACCTATACTTGATGGTAATGTTGTTGATGGCCCTACTATCAATACACATACGCCAAGTCCCATCCTTTTTTGGCACAAGCAAGGCTGGTACAGCACAAGGACTGAGGGACTCTCTGACATAGCCCTTGTTGAGTAGTTCACCTACTTGAAGTTGGAGCTCTTGTGTAGCCTTAGGGTCACTCCTGTAGGCTGGCTTGTTGGGTAAGATAGCTCCAGGCACTAGGTCAATGTGGTGCTCTATCCCTCTAAGTGGTGGCAGTCCACTAGGAAGCTCAGTAGGGAAGACATCACCATAACTTTCTAGGATAGATTTGACCTCTTCAGGGATATCAATGATACTCATCCCAGTCTCCTTGACTAGCAATATGTATACAGGTTGTAGCTCACTTAGCTCTTGTGCTATTTCTGATTCACTTATCAACATGACTTCTTTGGAAGCCTCACTCATGGGGTTTGGGTTGATCTTTAAAGCAGGTGGTAAAGGTGCTAGGGTGATCTTCTTCTTCCCATACTTGAAGGTGTAGGTGTTGTCTCTCCCATGGTGTATGGCATCCCTATCAAACTCCCATGGTCTCCCAAGCAGAAGGTGACATGCATCCATAGGTAGAACATCACAAAGACTCTCATCCACATACCCTTTACCAATTGAGAAAGGTATAACACATTGTTTATCCACCTTGATTTCAGCCCCTTTGTTTAGCCATCTGAGTTTGTAAGGTAGGGGGTGGTCTTTGGTGGGTAGAGCTAGCTTGTCTATCAGTGTTTTGGAGGCCACATTAGTGCAGCTTCCCCCATCAATAATGAGGTTACATACTCTACCCTTGATGGTACATCTGGTCCTAAAGATCTGGTGTCTTTGGTCCTCTTCCAAAGGTTGTGGTTGAGTATGCATTACCCTCCATGTTACCAAACTTAACCCTGCATCAGGCTCTATCAACTCCTCACTAGCCTCTACCTCAGGCTCTTCCATCTCTTCATCACAGACCAACACTTCATCATCTCCCCAATGGATTACTTCTAGGGTACTCAGAGCCCTTTTAGATGGACATTCTCTAGCAAAATGTCCATACCCTTGACATTGAAAACACTTTTTGAGAGGGGTAGTCTTCCTTTGGCCTGCCTCAACAGCCTTGCCTTTATCAAGGTTGAAAGGAGTCTTAACAGGAACCACAGGTTCTCCTATCTTAACTCCTACAAAAGGTTTGAAGGTGGGGGTTCTGGAAGGTGTCTTAGAAGCACTGGCCTTTCCTTTTCCCAATTTTTCTACCCTTAAAGACAAGTTGACAGCTTCCTCAAAGGAGTATATGTTTTGTAGCCTGACTTTGCTAGCTATCCTTTCATCCAACCCCTCTAAGAACCTTGCTATCTTTTGTTCAGATTTCTCAACAACCTCACATTGCAAAGTGAGTTGTTCAAAGTCTCTTAGGTAGGACTCTAAAGGTCTTTGGTCTTGCTTTAGGTGAGTAAGCTTAATGAACATGTCTTGAGTGTAGTCCCTAGAGACAAACTTAGCTCTCATTTTCTTTTTCAGTTTGAGCCATGACTTTACAGGTTCTTTCCCTTCTCTAACCCTCAAGGTTTTCATGTTTTCATACCAAAGTGAGGCATAGCCTTTTAGTTTCATGATAGCAACCTTAAAAGCCTTTCTATCAGTGTATCCTTTAAACTCAAAGACTCTTTCTACAGACCTTAGCCAATCTAAGAAATCATCAGGGTTCAAGCTACCTAGAAAGTCAGGAATCTCTACCTTGATATCTTTGTCTTGGTGTCTGAGAAGATTGTGATCTGAGCCATCTGAATCTGACATTTCAAACTGATCTACAGGTTGTCTCCTCCTTACTCCACCTTGTGGGAAAGGTGCTCCTCTTCCTCGACCTCTGCCTCCCCTTGTATCATTGTTCTGTTGGCCCTCAAGGAGTTCATTGACAGATCTAGAGACCTCCATTACAGTTCTGACAAGATCTTGAACTGTGTTTTCAATACCTGTGATTCTCTCTTCACTCATGGTTGTATTTTGTGTTTTTAATGTAGTTAGGTAGATGAACTCACAAACCAAAGCTCTGATAACCAATTTGCACTGAAACTATTCAGAAAAGACAACTAAACAATGACAAACTGAGCTAAGATTAAGACACTTGCAAGTACTCTGTTTCTGTTTGAATTGATTGTTAAAGAACAAGGATAGGACCTTAACCAAAGCACAAAGCCAATGGTTGAGGGTTGAACCTTGATCCCAGCACACAGCTAAGGACCCAAGCTCACTTCCAAGCACACAGCAAAGGAAGTTGTCTCAAGCACACAGCCAAGAGATGCAACAGAAACAAGGTTTCAGTTTTATATTTTACTTCAAATCTGTCTTTCATTCATTAGGAAATGGCCTTATATAGGCAAGGAGATTACATCCTACTCGTTCAATACATCCTAGGGCCACAATTGGCTTGCAAAAGAAACAGAAATAACAGCTACATTGTTCAGAATTAAAGCAATAAAGTAGAAAAGCAGTCTAATGAGACAATCTGCCTTAATGGGGTTGTTTAGGTTGAAACTGGTGGAGGAGTGGACTTCCAGGCTTGAATCTTGAGCTCAACTGAAGTTGGATGAATGCCAAAGGGTCTGCTAAAAGATCCTCGAGCTTGTTTGTTCAAAATAGGAAAGTTTGATAGTGACATTTAAACTACTGCAAAAAGGCTGAATTCCTGGACAGTTTGTAGTTGTCCCTAAGCTAACTTTTTGTGTGTTTGTTTCTGGGGGGGGAAGTCCTGGGGAAAGTTGTAGAGGACCTTCCCAAGACATAGGTTTGAGGGTTGGTTAGGCTTGTTTGATTGTGTGGGGCCCCATGGACCTTGTTTAGAAAGGCTGTGATAGGCTGTTTTTGGCTGGGGGCTGTTTTTGTTGTGTTGGGTTTGTTGGGCTGTTGGCTGAGCTTTGTTGTGGCCTAGTCTTGGGAAGTGGATGGCTAGGCTTTGTTCTGGTTGTGGTGGTGTTGTCTTAGCAGGCTTGAAGTGGTTGTGGCTTGGACTGAACAGAACATTGTCATAGCTGGTCATGGTGTTGTCTGAATGTAGGTTGTTGTTTTGATGTTGAGTCTTGTCTTGAGTTTGTGTCTTGTCTTGAGCTCGTGTCATGGCTCGTGTCTTGGCTTGGTCACATACTCCCGTTGCACTGACACTCCTCGTATTTTCTATTAGCATGTAAAAAGTTTTAAAAACACCGTATTTCCGCTATTTAAATCACATGCTTGTATGTTTTATTTCCGCATTCGCGAGGGTTGTCACAAATGTGACGGTAAAATCAAGATTAAGGAGACAAAAGCTAATTGTCTTAACCATTCCTGAATTACGATCGTTGTCATGACTAAAGGAGCTAAAAAGTTCCCATGTGAGACGGGGATAAGTGCAAAAATATTGCCCATAAATCTCCCATACATAAACCCTAGAAGAGTTCTAGGGTCACAGTATCTAGGCCGAAGTTTCGCATAGAATTCCTACAAATAAACCGGGAATGAGGGAGGTTTCGGCCTTTAAAGCATTTAAATTTACCTTTAGCAATCTCACTAGTGAAACAACATCCGGAAAAAATTCATCCGGACCCATCCCTTCAATAACTTGTTGAAGTCGTGCCTCCAATTCCGCCTCAAGTTAAGCCCTTGTCCTCTTCTTAGGTGGTTGTTGAGCCATGGTGAAATTGAGCAAAAAACAACTTAAATTGGGGAAAAAAATTAGGGGTTTTGATTTGGGTGAAGATTTTGTGGAGTTTGATGAGTTTCTATTGAGGTTTAATGGAGTTTGAGTGGAGTATGTGGTGATTTGGGGAAGAAAATATGGAGTTAGTGGTAGGAGAGATGGAGAAAATAAGGCAAGAAGAATGAAGAAAGGGGGGCGTTGGGTATTTGTAGGCCGTCTGTTGCGTACAGGGCCTGTTGGAGCACCGACCGCCGGGTGCCCGTCCTGGAGCACCAGTCATTTTTTTTGTTTCGAAAATTTTTCCTCTGATGTGTTCTGGGCTGGTTAGAGCAATTTATAGAATAAACAAACGGTATTTTTTTGCCGCCAAGTGCCTGGCCTGGAACACCTGTCATTAATTCTCCTACTCGATTTGTCTCCCTTCTGGAGTGCTCTGGGCTTATTGGAGCACCGCCTGCCAGGTGCCCGGCCTGGAGCACTTGCTCTTCTCTTCTCCTTCTTTATTTTAACTTGAAAAGTTTCCCAAATCACCTAACAATCACGACTCAATCATCATTTCCTCAACGAGACGGTTTCAAACCAAATCCGACTTCAATTCTTCTAAACCCCATCAAGAGAAAATCTTCCTCCAAGGACCTTATTACCCAAGTATTCAATCCTAAATCCTCATAACTACTCCTAAAATGCATGCTACATACAAAAATTAGTGGTTATTCAGGAACTCCGCCAAACCTATCAAAGGATATGAGATTACAAACAAGACTCTTCCTCGGGAAGATGATCCCCAAGAAAGAGTATTTCAATCGTACCTTTAGCATCTCCATCATAATACCGCTTCACTCTATGACCATTCACCTTGAAGTTACCACCCACTTCGCTCCAAAGCTCAAATGCGCCATGAGGCAATATATCAACAACTTTAAAAGTTCCCGACCATCTAGACCTTAGCTTGCCCGGAAATAATTTTACCTTTGAATTGTAAAGGAGGACTTGATCGCCAACGCTTATGTCTTTCTTCACCAACTTGGAATCATGCCATTTCTTCGTTTGATCTTTATACACCTTTTAAATTTCATAGGCATCAAGCCTCAACTCCTCGAGCTCACTCATTTGAAAGAAACGCCACTCTCCGGCCAAGTCAATGTCAAAATTTATCTCTTTTAAAGCACACCACGCCTTATGCTCCAACTCAATCGGCAAATGACAAGCCTTGCCGTAGACAAGATTGTAAGGAGTTGTGCCAAAAGGAGTCTTGAAGGCGGTTATAAGAGCCCATAACACATCGGGGAGCTTTTAGGACCAATCTTTTCAATTTTTGCTTGTAACCTTCTCCAATACAGCTTTAATTTGACGATTCAAAACCTCCACTTGCCCACTTGTTTGAGGGTGGTAGGCAAGGGCGGTCTTGTGGGTAACACAATGAGAGGAGAGCAAAGTCTTGAAAGTGCTCTTCCTAAAGTGTGAACCACCATCACTAATAACCACTCTCGGGGTCCCAAATCTTGGAAAAATGGTATTCTTGAAGAGCTTAATAACAACTTTTGCATCATTTGTTGGGGTAGCCACGACCTCAATCCACTTCGACACATAGTCCACCGCAACTTAAATGTAGTCATTCCCACAAGAGTTTGGGAATGATCCCATGAAGTCAATTTCCCAACAATCAAAGAGCTCAATTTCAAGAATATTGCTGAGAGGCATCTTGTTTTTTTGCCCAATGTTCCCCGTCCTTTGACATCTATTGCATGACTTGACACAATAATGGACATCCTTAAACATCGATGGCCAAAAGAAACCACCTTGTAACACCTTTGCAACGGTTTGTGACGTTCAAAGGTGGCCACCATAGGCCGAATTGTGAATCCTATCCACTATCTCCAATCCTTCTTCTCTCGGAACACACCTCCTAAACATGCCATCGCGACACTTACGGAAAAGTTGTGGGTCATTCCAAAAGTAACATTTTGAATCATGTTTCAATTTCCTCCTAGCTCTAGCATCAAGCTCCTCCGGAATGAACCCACTCACAATAAAATTTACCGACTCCGCAAACCACGGTGATTTTCCACTAATCATCATCGCGCTATCTTCTCTTAGCCACTCATCAATTAGGACACTCTCATCTTTCAACCCATGATCTTCGATAGTCAACCTAGACAAGTGGTCGGCAACAACATTTTCCGCACCCGCCTTGTCTCTAATCTCCAAGTCGAACGGTTGAAGCAATACGACCCACCTGAAGAGTTTTGGCTTTGCATATTTCTTGACCAACAATTACCTCAAGGCGGTGTGATCCGAGTACACACCACCTTAGAACCAACAAAGTATTGCCGAAACATTTCCACGACATGCACAATAGCCAACATATCTTTTTCCGTTGTAGAGTAATTAACTTGAGTTTGATCTAGGGTCTTCCTAGTGTAGTAGATGACATGGTGCTTCTTGTCCACCACTTTCCTAAGCACCACCCCGACCTCAAAATCGGAGGTGTCACACATTACTTCAAAGGGAAGGCTCCAATACGGTGAGCGGATTATGGGAGCCGTCACAAGGGCCTCTTTCAATCTACAAAAAGCACTCAAGCAAGAATCATGAAATACAAGCGGGGTGTCCTTGAGAAGAATAGAAGTCAAAGACTTGGCAATTTTGGAGAAATCTTTGATGACACGTCGGTAGAAGCCCGCATGGCCTAGAAAGCTTCTCACTCCCTTCACATTTGTAGGGGGTGACAAGTTTTCTGTTACCGAAACCTTAGCCTTATCAACCTTTATTCCTCTCTTAGACACGACGTGACCAAGCACAACCTTCTCCTCCACCATGAAGTGGCATTTTTCCCAATTTAGGACGAGGTTGTTCTCTTCACACCTTTTCAAGTCATTTGACAAGTTCAATAGACCGTGATCAAACGATTCTCCATGGACACTAAAGTCGTCCATGAAGACCTTCATACTTTTCTCAAGAAAATCGGCAAAAATTGCCGTCATGCATCTTTGAAACGTCCCCGAAGTATTACAAAGCCCAAAGGGCATTCTCTTGTAAGCATACACTCCAATGGGGCAAGTGAAGGTGGTCTTTTCTTGGTCTTTCGGGTGTATGGGTATTTAGAAAAAACCCGGAATAACCATCAAGAAATGAGTAGTAGGAATGCCCGGCTAGTCGTTCGAGCATTTGGTCTATAAAAGGGATGGGGTAGCGGTCTTTGAGGGTGGCGGCATTTACTTTGCGATAGTCAATGCACATCCGCCACCCGGTCATGGGCCTAGAAGCGAGGAGAGTTCCATCATCTTTTTCCACCACAGTCACCCCACCTTTCTTAAATACTACATGCACGTGACTCACCCACGAACTATCGGTGATTTGGTAAATAATACCGGCCTCAAGAAATTTTATGACCTCGGTTTTCACTACCTCCACCATCTTGGGGTTCAACCTACGTAGGCCATCTACTTTAGGCTTACTACCTTCCTCTAAGACTATTCGATGCATGCGAAGACTAGGACTTAATCATTTGATATCGTCAATGCTATATCCAAGTGAGCTTCTATGAGCTTTCAAGACTTTTAATAGTTCAAGTTCACGGTGCTCACTCAAATTAGCATTGATAATAACGGGATAAGTCTCTACCTCACCTAAAAAAGAGTAATTAAGTGAGGGAGGTAGAGGCTTGAGTTGTACCTTTGGAGGGAGAAGGCCCTCCACCTTCTTCAAAAGCTCATCATCTACCTCATGGTCTTCTCTCATTTCCTCATCATGGAGTTTCACTTGTAGAGTCTCTTCTTTATGTTTCTCTTCTTCTTGTACCTGTGCAACCACCTCTTCTATGGCTTCTATGGAGTAAGCTTTATGAAACATCGGTCCCTTCACTAAATGAGGAAGATGAACTTCTAGGACTTCTTTCTCCACCCTAAAGGTTAGCCGCCCTTCCCTCACATCAATGAGGACTCCTCCGGTAGCCAAAAAGCGCCTACCGAGGATGATAAGAGTGTGGTTGTCCTCCTGGATATCTAGAACAAAGAAATCCGTGGGGATTAAAAACATGCCAACCTTAACGGGTATGTCCTCAAGCACACCCAAAGGTTGCTTAACGGACCTATCCGTTAGTTTGAGAGTCATAGAACTGTCAGTCAAGCTATCAAGCCCAATTCTTTTTGCAATTGTCAAATGAATGACAGTCACACTTGCACTTTTTGCACACAATGCCCTTGAAATTAGGACACCCCCTACTACACAAGGGATTGAGAAACTTCCGGGGTCCCCAAGCGTTTTAGGCATTTTGAAAGAGTTAGGATTTATGAGGAGAGCACTACACTTCGCCTCCATTACCATAACATCTTGGGTACCCAAAGTCCTCTTGTGAGTCAAGATATCCTTAAGAAATTTTGCGTAAGTAGGCATGTTTAATATGACCTCGGTTAAAGGCAATGTTACTTCAAGTCCATCTAAGCATTTTTCGGAATTGAGTGAAATTGAAGTTTTCCTTTGTCTTTAATGCTCTAGAAGGGTAGGGGATGTCAGAGACAACAAGTTGAGAATTGGGAGATACCTTTACAGTGGGAGTTTTCTTAGTTACCTTAGCTTTTGCTCTTGGTTGCACCTCTACTCATTCATCATTGGCCTCCTTGCTCATCTACTCCTCATAAGGCACACTTTCAACCTACCCATCTTCACCCTCCTTGGGTTGATTGTCAAGGCTTGAGCTTCCATCAACTTGACCCTTTCCTTATCACCATCTTTCAACTTCAAAGTGGGAGTCAAAACGGGCTCTTCAATTTCTTCATCCTCCTCAACATGCTCTTCATATGGACCTTCATCATTTACCATGTCCATGTAAGGGCTTTCGAGTACTAGCCCACTCCTCAAAGTCACCGCACATGCTTGGTGACTTGAGGAAGCATGCTTGGAGCTTTTCAGCTGAGCAAGAAGATCTCCCAGAGGCCTTTGAGGATTGTTTAATGCTTGAGAAGCCAACCTTGCTTCCAATTCCATCACTTCTTTCTTGTGAGAATTTGTGACATTTTGCAAGGCTAAGTTATTTTGGATCTCCATATTCTTGACAAGTTACAAAAAATCACTTATGGAAGGCTCATTCTCTTGATTTTTGAAATTTCCTTGTTGGTTGTTGTTTTAATTACCTTGTTGTCCTCTTGGACCTTGACCATTGAAGTTCGGTCCTTGATTGTTGTGGTTGAAATTTGGCCCTTGGCCTTGGAAAGGTTGTTTGTGGAACCCTTGATTTGCTTGGTTGTTTTGGTTGCCTTGGTAAAAATTACATTGGCCTTGGTTGTTGAAATTTGAGTTCCCTTGGTTTTGGTTCTAATTACCTTGACCTTGATTCCAATTCCCTTGATTTTGAAAGTACGTTACCATGAGTGTTGTAACTTTGATCATTGATACTTTGGTTTTGAAATTGGTTGTGACCTTGGTTTTGTTGTGAGTTGTTGAATTGGTTGTTGTTGTTTCCTCTTAGAACTTGACCTCCATCTCTAGCTTGGGAAAAACCTGGAGGATTGGAAGTTGCGCTTGTGGGTGTTGAAGGTTTTAACACATTTTGGCTTTTATAGCTCATATTTGGGTGACTTCTCAAACCCGGATGAAAGTTTGAGTTGGGATTGTATGTACCTTGGCTTTGGAAGGGAGGCCTTGAGGAACTTGGGTTGTTGTTGATCCCTTGAAAGGCATTCACATGTTGAAAGTCACTCCCTCCTTCATTGTCATATGACACATTATTCCCACAAACTTCAAAAGTGTGTCCATACCCATTACAAATTTCACAAGTAGGGGTTTGATAAGCTTCCACCATGGGAGTTGCATAAGACCCATTAGCTTCATTCACATGATGGCCTTGGCTTTGATTGTGAGCCTTTTGAAGCTCGGCCAAACCCTTGGTAAAAGTTTGTGTAAGCAAGTCAATTTTGGCATTAGTGTCCGCATTTGAAAAATTCTCACTTGGGTATTTGGAACTCCTCCTCAAGCTATTTCCTCTAGTTCCATAGCTAGCCTCCGACTCAACCATTTTTTTTATTAATGCTGATCCTTGTTGGTCATTCAAATGATCGAACCCTCCACCCGCGGATGCATTCACCATTGCCTTAGTTTGAGGGAGAAGAGTTTGAAAGAATGTTTGAGTGACATACCAATCCGCTATGCCATGATGAGGGAAACAGGCAAGTAAATCGATGAATCGATCCCATGCCCCTCCCAAGGACTCTCCATCCTCTTGTTGGAAGGTTGTTATCTCATTCCTAAGCATTGCCGTTTTTGAGGTGGGATAATACTTGCTTAGAAATTCCTTAGCTAAGGCGTCCCAAGTAGTAAAAGTATTGGGAGAATGGTTATTCAACCACCTCTCCGCCCAGTCTTTAAGAGAAAATGGAAACAACATTAGACAAAGGGTTTCCTCGGGCACACCATTTCTCTTCATGATTGCTACCCTACTCTTAAACTTCCTCAAGTGAGAATGAGCATCCTCATCGGGAAGGCCTCCAAAACTATCCCGCTCAATCGAACTCATTTGAGCCGGGTGTATTTCGAAGTTATTTGGAGCCAAAACACCAAAATTGATTGGAGATTGGGTATCATCATGATTGGGTCGGTTAAGGTCACTTAAAATAGTCATTTGTGGTTGGTTTTGTTGTTGAGGTGTTCTAGGTGGTGAATTTGTTGGTGTGTTTTGTAGACAATTGTAGAAGGGGTTTTCGAATGTGGGTTCAATGGTGTTGTTTTGTAGGTGATTGGTTGTTGGAGCGGATGTAGAAGGAGTTGAAGTATTGGCTTGTTGATGCCTAACCGTTGTTGAGTTCCTGAACCGAGCAAGTGTATTAGCTCCTAGAGTCCTAAATAACCTTTCGGGCTCCGGATGACTCAAAAACGACCCTTCACCCCTAGGCATACACTCAAAAGTAACTCAAAATCAAGTTAGACTCCTAGTGTGTCTTTGGCACACTAGGGAAACACAATAATTCAAGGCACTCTACAAATACTCAAGCAACTAAACATCAACAAAAACAACAATAAATAACTATGACTAAATCTAAGACACAAAACTGATCGTGCTTGTCGCGAGCCCGATACAAAGATAAATTACCCAGACTAGGCTAATAACAAATTAATGTAATTAGGGAAGTAGGGGTCGATCCTCAAGGAGATGGTGTTTCCTATAAGATGTGAAATGTCTCACAATTGGGTTTTATCTAACGAATATCTGGGTTTTGGGAATTTTGTTTCTAAACTACTACAAGGCATAAACGAAAATGAAATAAAAGCAAATGGAAATGAAAACAATAAAACAAGTGATGAAAAACATCTAGGGAAGTAGGTTCACACATGTAGATTGATATATTGATGAAATTGGATTTGGAACATGCAAATAATTCATTGTGAGTTCGTAAGAATGATGTGTTCATTACAATCATAGATCAGATGGTCTAGCAGGCTTTTTAGGCGATTTACTAGGTCTTAATCGACCATGTCATGCTTTGTCTATTCAATTATCGTATTTCTACCTTGGAAAAGAATTCCATTTTAGTGATGATTTCCGGCCAGAAGTCGTTAACTATCGTTACAATCCAAACATGCATAGACACAACGTTTTAAAGGCACAATTTCTTTATCCAATTAACATCTTTTAATCAATCTAACATGGCTACCCTACACCCTAGAAAGGTGACTACTTACTCATGATAATGTCTAAATCTAAGATGATATGAACAATGAAAACTAGGATAGACATGTTTATTTGATTTTGACTCTTTATATGGCGATAATAACGACGCTAATTGACAATCTAGGAAATGAAACAACAATTATAACGGTACTACAATGAATCTAATATAATATGTAAAGCGAATAACAATCAAATGGAAAACAATAAGAACATTAAACAAGGGATAAAACAGAAATACCTATATGACGATCATGAACCAAAGCGATAACAATAATAGAATTTCCTTGCAGATAATAAACGATCCTTGAATTACAACACTTGTACCCAACAAAGTAGACTACAAAGATGAAATTCTTATTAATCTAAACTAAAGTTTTGATATGGATAGGACAGAAATAAATTAAGAACTAAAGACTAAAGAAGAAGAAAATGAGAGAAGAGAGACTAGTTCTCTCTTCCTCCTAATCTAAAGAGAAATGTAAGAAGAGAAGAGAAGAGGATTGTAGAAAGGTGTGTTAGAAGATATGATATGAGGGGCTAGAGCATCTATTTATAGTATTACGGTTTCGTGGAGAAGAGGTCGGGCATTAAACACATAGGACAAAAGTAGGAAGAAGAAGCCGCCATGCTCGGATCAGCAAGGATACCCGATCGGGTACACACTTACCCGATCGGGTATGTGGTCTTCTGGAAGCTCTTGACTAACGTTTCATCTTCCTTTGCTTTGACTTGACTTCCAACATCCCCCTTGAGCTCTTGAGTCGGGTTTGTTGATAGGGTTTGATGTAAACTGTCTTTGCTTCTTCTCTCTTTCGAATTAGTGAACCTTCTTGAAATGCCTTTCACTTGGTCAAGCTTGCTTCTTAAATCGTCGGGTTCTAGGCAAATGCTCGGGAATATAGAAAAAGGGCGTAGAAACGTCACTTTCCCTACAAAACAGGTTAGAACACATGAATTCGCCTAGAAGACGATATTAGCTCATAAAGTGGCTTAACAAAGCACAAATGACATACAAAACCGAGCTAAATTGGGGGTTAAAACCATACAAATATTCACTTATCAAACTCCCCCAAGCTAAACCTTTGCTTGTCCTCAAGCAAACATAACAAACAATACCAGGACAAGGTTGCAAGCATTGGCTACTACACCATCAGGAAACAAATCTCAACATAAAGCTTTGGAAACATAATGAATCATAACCCAAAAACAACGTGGGCAAGAATGATACATAAACATGGCTGAGATTTACATAACGGCGTAGCACAAAGAGTTTCACTATAGAATTTTCGGCTCTTGCATGATCTTTTTGACAAATGGACTCTCACGGCACACTCGAACACTCATATATGCAAAAGGTGATATCTTTATGTGTAAATGTTTTTGAGACACTCACCTATCTACGACTTATGAAAATGTGTCCGCAGTCTAATATGGTAAACAATTCAAAACACAAGTCAAAGATCACAATGCACATAGAAAAGAAGCCGAAAAATATGAAGAAGGCTTTGGGAAATGGGTGAAAGGTGGACAAACAGTTATGGTCAATGTGAAGGTTAGAATGAGCTAGCAACTGACCAATGATAAATGAATACTCAATCCAAACTTTCGGTTAATTCCCAAAAGACGAAAAACGAAGTCAGAAGCAACAGATTGGCTTATTACACACGAAACACAAGGGTAAACTCGTTCTATTGATATGACATTTCTTAGGAGATACTCACAACTTCTTCTTTTATTTCTTCTTTTTTCTTTTTCTTTCTTTTCTATTTCATTTTTTCCAATTTTCTTTTTTTTTTCTTTTCTTTTGAACATAACATCACTTTTTGAACAATTTCGTACTCCCAAATTCACTTTGTCATGAAGGACAAATCTTCTCAAAATAGCACCCATACACCATAGTCTAGCTACTAGCTCAAAAGCTAGGTAGTTTTTTTATGTAGCTATTATTTTGTGAAACATTTGTATGAAGGGGCTAATTTTGAGGTGTAATTCAAAGTGAAAAAGGCTTCAAATCTTAGTGAATCATGAATGCAATGCTTATAGAAATGAAATAAGAACCATACTTATGCGTTTTGACATGACACACATCACAAGGAGAACTACACACACCTAGATGAGACTGGGTATGGATGTACCAGTCTAAGGAGGTTCTACCTTACAATATATGTAGTTTGCCAAATGTCAAGATCAAGCGTACTCATCTATAGATTCATTCCATGCATACTGTGTACAAGACTTCCCCATGTATGCAAAATTCAATGAATATTGAATCATTATCTTTTGAAAGCTCTAAGTTTGGGAAATGTAACATGATAGCATAGTAAACAAGCAAGCAAAGCATGAAAAGCATTCAATTGTGTTCAGAAATTTTTAAATTTTCTCAAAAATCTTCTCTTTCTTTTATTCAAAATTTGAAAAGTGCTCAACTAAAATGCAAAATGGGAAAATGCAATCCCTCCCCCAAGCTAAACATCACATTGTCCTCAATGTGAGCACAAAGACAAAATACGCAATGAGATGCTTAATGGGGAAAAGGAAAAATGAAAGAAGAGTGAAGCTTACTAGTCAGCGCGGACTCCCCCAAGCTAGTCTTTTGGTCTTGACAGGAAGGTCTTTATAGGTTCTTCAAAAACTCTTTCATCTGCAAAATAAATCCTAACAATGAAAAAGGGAATACAAAAAGAAAAATGCAAAAAGGAAAAATGAACACGAGTTGCCTCCCGAGAAGCGCAATTTAAAAGTCTTGCTAGACTTCTTTTTTTTTTCTTTGAAGTCATCCTTTATCCTTAAACTCACTGTCATCCAAGCTCATCTTCATAGCATTCTTTACATTCTCCATCCAAGCCAAGCTTTTCCGAGAATAGCCTCTTCTAGCACTTTTAGCAGTAGTGCTTTTAGTATGCTCACCTACAAGAGAATCAACACTAACCTGTGCCTCCAACGGATCCGTCAGTAAGGATCGAGGCATAGAAGAAACAACAGAAGAGTCATCAACATTAAGCACATAACATGAGTCTTCTAGCACAGGACTCCTAACGGTGGAGTTTTTACTAAAGGTCACCTTGTCATCTCCTATCTCTAATGTCAACTTCCCATTCTTGACATCAAAAACTGCACCAGTGGTGTGCAAAAAGGGTCTTCCCAAAATGATTGGGTTTTGAGAGTCCTCGGCCATGTCAAGTACTAGAAAGTCAACGGGAATGAAAAACTTACCAACTTTGACGGGCACATCTTCTAAAACACCCATAGGTTGTTTTAGAGAACGGTCCGCCATTTGCAAAGTAATATTAGTGCATTTCAAAGCACCCATGTTAAGTTTTTCAAACATAGAAAAGGGCATGACACTTACACTAGCACCTAGGTCGCAAAGGGCCTTATCAATGGTATATGTGCCTATAGTGCAAGGGATGGAATAACTACCAGGGTCCTTAAGTTTTGGTGGAGACTTATTTTGCAAGAGTGCACTACACTCTTCAAGTGAAAGCTACGGTCTTCAATCTCATTGAAGGATCTCTTCTTTTTGAGGACTTCCTTCATAAACTTGGAATAAGAAGGAACTTGGGAAAGCAATTCAATGAAAGGGACTGTTACCTTTAAATTCATGACGACGTCAAGGAACTTACCATACTGTGCCTCCTCCTTGTGCTTGGCTAATCTTTGGGGAAATGGGACCTTGATCTCAATAGGGATCTCAGGCTCTTTCTCTTTTGACATGGGCACCTTGTCTTCAACATTAACAACCACGGGCTCATTATTATGCTTACCACTTCTCGAGGAAATGGCATTTACAGTTTCGTGAGGTTGGTAACATTGTGAAGGTAGCTGCCCATGCTCTTGGTGGGTATTAGAAGAGGTAAATTGGGAAATTTTAGCTTCTAACAATTTGATGGCGGCATCCTTAGCTTGATCGCTCTCTTGGAATTGAGCTATCATGGTGTCTTGCCTTTGAGCCAATTGCAGCATCATGGCTTCAAGTTTACTTACACCATTGTCACTCTGTTGAGATGTAAAGGATTGAAGTTGTTCTAGCTTTTGTGTAAGAAGGGCTACTTGAGCTTGTAAAAGTGTCAAATTGGGGTTCTCTTGCTTAGATTTCGATGGTATGGAGCGGGAATTTCTATATTGAGAATCATGAATTGCCATGGATTCAATGGTAGTGTGAGCATTTTCAACATCGATTTGATCAAATCTTCCATTGTTAGCAGAATCCAGGATACGACGGGACTCTATATAACACCCATTATAGAATGTGATGGCAAGGAGCCATTTATCTATCCTATGATGAGGACACTCTCTTTGCAAGTCCTTGTACCTCTCCCAAGCTTCATATAGGATCTCATCATCCCCTTGTTGGAAACCAGTGATTTGACTTCTCAACAAAGCGGTCTTTTCTGGGGGAAAGTACTTTTGGTAGAAGGCGAGAGCTAAACTCTCCCAATCGGTTATACCTAATGTAACCTTATCAAGGCTATGTATCCACAACTTTGCCTTACCCCTCAAAGAAAATGAGAAGAGCATCTCTCTAATTTGCTCTTGGGTGACTCCAGTTTGTCTAATAGTGGAGCAATAGTCACAGAAGTTTTGGATATGAAGGTTGGGATCTTCTGTGGCATTGCCACCAAATTGCTTTCTTTCTATTAGATTGATGAAGGCAGGTTTGATTTCGAAGTTTTGGGCATCGATTTGGGGAGTAGCAATACCCCGTGGAAGTGTTTCTGCGGTGGGTTTGGAATGGTCTGAAAGTCGAACCATTTTTGTGAAGATGAAGATGGAATGTTGTTTGAAGTTTGATTGGTTTTTGTGAATGGATATGTGAAGGGATCTTCTTCTCCTTCGAGATTAGATAAAATATCCGAGTATTTCTCACGAACACGATCTAAACTTAAAGTACCAGAAGCTTTTGAAATTTCGTTGAATAGCTTTCGTATCCTACGCTGAGTTCTTTCTAGTTCGGGGTCTAAAAAGATAGGGGTCCCTAGTCTAGAAGATCTCGGCATAAGATTGAAAAGCTAAGATGAAAAATCAAGAGAGGTTTAAAGGAATTTGGGTTCCTAAAGACTAGATAAAACTAATTGCGATAGAAATCACAAAAAGAGGAAAACTAAACCGTGCTCCCCGGCAACGGCGCCAAAATTTGATCGTGCTTGTCGCGAGCCCGATACAAAGATAAATTACCCTGTAACAACCCGAAAAGTACCCAATTTTTCTAGTAAAAATATTTACTAACACTTTTCAGCAGACTTAAGTTTTTAAAATAGAATTTATTGTTTCGAGT